>JAODAH020052706.1:0-40382 GCA_027574865.2 Coproporus ventriculus | reverse complement strand
CGCCTGCTCTGGAAGCCATTGCATGACGAATTTGTCGCTCCTTCTCTAATAATTCATCCATTTTGAGCCATTCGCGAACTCGTTCCAGATCGATCTAAAGCACAAGAAGAAAAAAAAATGTCACAAAAAAGTTTTGAAAGAATGAACGAAGTTTCAAGCAGATTTTAAAAACATCAATAGATAGGCAAATCAAAAGATCTTACCTCAGCTCGTCGCAATTTCTCCCAAACAAGATGTCTGACACAATTTTTCTTAGGAGCTCGACAAAAATCACCAGTGAGATCAAAAACATTTGTGACCAAAGGACATCCACACACCTCGTGATCCAAAATCTTTGGGTCTTTACAATGTTCAGGACAGAGAACTCTTAATCGCTTGCAATATGTTTGGTTGGATGGATTATACTTTTCACAGAACAAGTTATTTCCTGAAATGGAAAATCACAATCATTATTTTAAATTACAATTAAAACTATTGGAAACAGTGGAATCAGTCAGTCACACTGAACTCTACCAAACAATTTTCTTTTTAGATTAGATTGATGTTCTAAAATATGATGAATGCTAACCTACCTTCTATCCTTGTTTTGAAAACCGATCCAAAACTTGCTTGAGACTCGTATTTAATAAAACACTTTTCCATATGTTTAACTGCAGTTTTAGAATGAATTTCATGCCCGCAGGTGATACAATACGTTGACATTTCAGCCTCATCGTCATTCTCATATTCAGCATTTGGATCGATGGAGGCGTTTTTCGCACGTTCTACAATCACATCAAGTTCGCGGTGTCTCTTATCAAGCTCATCAAGGATTTGCTTCACTTCCATTATTTGCTTCCGAACTTGATCTAGGGCTGTGGATTTTAAAATTAAAGTTTAGTAAATAAAACAGTAAATAGCAAGCAATTCTAGAGAGTTACGTAACACATTACAGGAAAAGAAGAAAAAAAACAGGAAAACAAGGTAGAGGACAGGTTGTTAAAAGAGAAAGAAAAGGAGAAGAATTAATTGTTTCTTCCTGCTCACCTTTGATATTTTTTTCCTCGGCGACACACGGGCTTAATGCCCATTCTTGTATTCGCTGTGGAAGAACTTGATAAATTCGATTTGTAGCAAGGCGACTCCCACATTCATCGGAGCAATATTTTGAGCCGTATCTTGCACTATTGGTGCATGCAGGACCGTAACACTGTCTAGCATAATCTGTTTGTAAATGTGCATTCTGCTGTTCTTTATCTGAACTAGAATCCCTCCGTTTTCGTCTACCACTTCGGGCGTGTCTGTAAAATCAACAACAAAAATATAAATATTCATTTGGAATGTCTAAATATTTACTTACCCGCCATAATTAATGCAAATCCGTTGTTTACACCTCTCTTTATGTTTTGATCCACATCTCCCCTTTTTTATACAAACATCGCATTTTCCACAATCTTCTGTGCGGTAGCAAGCCATGCAATCTCCACATTTCTTTAATTTCTTTTCAGGCTTGCTTTCTCCTCGCTCTTTTCTCTTGCGGGAACGTTGTTCATCTCTTGGAGCTGCATCTTCTCTTTTTGTTTTCCATCTAGTTTTTAGAGTTGAATCTTCTTCCGTACATCGGATACAAAAATATTGCCTGATCAATTTCGCTTCTTTTTCAGAAATGTTAATACAATCACCGTGATACCTAACAAATAATTAAATGACAAAAAATCCTCAAAATTATTAAAATTTCACCTACCATTCTTCACATGCATCACACGCTATCATAAAACGAGAAGAATCAGAACTTCGACAGATGCAATATGCCTGTCCATCCTGCTTTAATAATGTATCAATCTTCGATTGCCTTTCTGGGAGCAAAAATTGCTTCGCAATTTCTTCTCTCTGCAATAATGGAAACAGTTAACATAAAATTACAATGAAAAATTTGTAGAACTCACTGATATATCTCTTTTTCTTGACATAGTAAAAATAATTAAAATTAGAAATTCTCACGAAATTAATATTGACATTTGGAGATGGAAAAGATTTTTTTATACCTGGCAACACTACATTTCACTGTCATGATTCACTACTGCCAACTCTATTTTAACAAATTTTTTATAAAAGCAAATAAATCAAATCAGAGTTATTAACAAAAAGCACTTTTAGATTCTTTCCCAGAGATATTTCAGTTTAATTATATTTTGAAAAGAATATTCTTTCCCTATTTAAAATTGCGTAATAAAAATTTAAATGTCCTGCTGCTTTCAAAACTTTAAATTGATCCCTTCAACTTTTCTCTGTAATTCTTGTCTTTGGAAATTTTATATTATTATCCATTATCTAGGCTCTGCAACCTCTACAATCACTGAACTCTCTACAATCAATTCAAGTGATTCAAGTGTTGCCAACAGTGGAAAATTCCACAACATATTTATTAATCTAAATTTATCTCTTGAAAAACACATTCAAAGATAAAATTTTAATGTCAAAAAAAATATATACGTGTTGTTGACCTTCGAGAATGGCCGGCCGCATTAATTTACTATGTAAATTTCCTAGGAATATCAGGTGGAAGAATAATTTTCCTCTTGGGAATTTATAACCTTACTTAAATTAAATTCACCTTCAACTGTTTTAGGTCAGTTTCAACAAGTGTTCCGAAACAAGATGCTTGGTTGTCAAAATTATTGGTTAGGAAGATTGAACCGACTAAGGAATCCCATAGTCGAATGTTGAGTGATAAGGAGATTATATATGCATTGCAGACACATAATTTTAGGCCCGATTCTCGCAAAAAATATCTTGAGAATGTGTAAGGGGTTGAATCTTCTTTTCAATAACAAATTCGATTGAAATAAAATTGATTTTAGGAAGAAAACAATGCAGCTAATAGGGGAACAAGAACATTTAAAGAAAGACGTGGAATTAGTCGGTTCTTGGACTGTTAGTGTTGGTGATCAGGATCAAGCTTTGCATTTATGGGAATACAGGGGAGGATTCGAATTAATTGATAAGTCCGAGAAGATCCTATTAAAAAATGAAGTAATAAATTCTTCTTTTCTAGGTTATGAATATAATTCTTAACTTAACTTTGAATTCTTGTAGGATTTTCAAAAATTGCGTGATGAACAATCGAAGCTAGTCCGGAGTCGCCATCTACAGTATCTTTTAGCATTTAGTTACTGGCCTAGTATTAAGTCAAGGGAAAAAGAACATATTTACGAAATTAGGTCCTATTCTTTGAAACCAGGGACTATGATCGAATGGGGAAACAATTGGGCTCGTGCAATTAATTTCCGTCAGAATAATTCTGAGGCATTTGCTGGATTCTTCTCGCAAATAGGACGACTCTACAATGTACATCATATATGGTGTAAGTTGAAATTTTTTTTGCAAGATATTAATTGCATTTTGGTAATTTAAGTTGTTCAAAAGACAACAATGTTAAAAACTTAACCTCAATTTTCTTTAACTTTTTAGGTTATAAGGATTTGAATGCAAGAAAGGAGACACGTGAAAGTGCTTGGAGATCTCCAGGGTGGGATGAATGTGTGGCATATACAGTGCCATTGATTCGTGAGATGCATTGTCGAGTACTTGTGCCAACTGAGTTTTCACCAACCCAATAAACTGGGTGAACGGGGGATTTTAAAATGCATTTAATAAATTTATTTTTATAATTATTGTATATTTGATTATGTATATCGTGTATATCTTGATAATAAAATGTATTTCTATGGGAAATTGAATGTTTTTGTAACAACATGACATTTTAAAATTGAGGTTATAATGACCAAGAATAACTATAGAGAAATTTTGATGATATTGATGAAATCATACAAAAATTAAAAAAATTTTTTCTTTCTGTCCTTATCAAACATGTAACTTTTAAAAATCTAAGTGCATGTCAAGAAGACGGAAAGAATCTAAATCACCGAAAGAGTAAAGTGTTTGAAGAAAAATAAATAAAATATCATTGGTTAAAATTTTTGTAAATTAGAAGAAATCTTTTAAAAACTTAATAAAAAAATATAGAAAAACCACAAAACAATTGAAATTGAAAATGCCAAAATTAAATCTTTCCTTCACAGTACCAAATTATTTTAAGGTTGGCAACACTCAAATTTGACAATCAGCAATTAACCCTCAAAAAAATGAAGAAAGTATTTTTGTACATTTACCAAGGTGATACGAAAAGTGAAAGATTGTGTGTAGATTTAGATGACCTGGCTGAATATAAAGACGCCCACGATAATGATGATGATGATGATAAACCTTCCCGAATACAATATCAAACCCTAGCAGATCCGATTCAATTATATTATTTTTTACAGCGATTAGAAAGGGATGAAGTCTATCGAGAGAGATTCTACAAAACAATTTGTGCCTCCGATTCAAATACAATCAAATTTAAATTAAGAGAAACAAAACTGGACACAATCGATTATAATTGGTATGCCATTTTTCGATCATCCTTTTTATTAACGTCTATTTAAATTTATGTTTTAATAATTAGGAAGATACAGTGGGGCCCAGTGCAAAGATGAGTTGTGGGGCCCTTGGTTCCTTATTTTACTTCACAAAATATAAATTTTTTCAGGTCTTACTTTAATTTCGTGAAAACAGTTAGTGGGGAGGGGGGCCTTCTGCAATCACACAATGGTATCACCCGTTATAAGTTTCTATTTTTCTTTTTATATTCTATATTTTTTAAAATTCGATAAATTATACAAAATTATTTTTAGGAACGAAAAAATGTGTTTACTAGCCCATGAAAAGTGTGAAGTGGATCACACCCTTTCCTGGCTTTCAACCCTTGGTGGAGCATTCTCCGCTTTAGGTGATTATTTTGTGAACATGGCGGAAACTGCCGGAAAGATCTCAATGCACCAATTACAATTAGCTTGTCGATTGGGAGATCCAACGGTAGCATCAAGATGCATTTTATACTACAGTTTAAGTTTGATACAAAGAAAACAATTCCGTTCTGCCAAAAACATGATCCGATCTGAATATTTAAATGCTGTGAATAATCCGGTGCGTGACGAAAGACTTATTAAAATGTGTCAGGGTATTTGGGCGAAATTACAATATGAAAAAAGTTTACACAAGAATAAATTGTTAAAGTTTCATTAAATTAAAAAGAGTTTTCGTACCTTGTGGAGTTTCCCATCCTGATTGCGAAACATAACCTCACTTCACAAATTAAAATGAAATTTTTTAAAAATAATTTAAAAAAATTAATGTTAATGATGGTTCAAAGAACGGAATTTACAAATATTGCATGAAATTGCTTTTTTAAACCAATTAAATTGCAAGAAAACACAATTCTTGTAAAGGGCTTTAAACAATACTTCAAATATTTGATTCACTACTGCCACCTGAAGAGGTTGATAATTAGCAAAAATGTGAAATTGTAATAAAATTGGGCCAAAGTTTAAACTTTTTTTTTAAATTATAATTTTGGAAGTAAATTGAAAACGGTCAAAAAAAATTTTCGCATTTATTCATTGAATATGAAAATTGAACAAGTTGCAATGAAATTCAATTTTTCAAATATATTTGCACAAAATTAATTTTCATACACTGAATAAATATGGCAAAAATCACTTGAAATAATTAATTAATTAGACATATTGAAATCTACTTAAGAACATGAAGTAATACATAAAAAGGCGCAAACGCATAAAAAATTAATATATTGGCCCATTTCATTTATTTAGCTAAAGTGCCCATCGGGTCCCAAGCGGGCAACACAATTGGTTCTTGTTGGAAGACGGATAATATATTTTCAGGCACGTACTTTTTATCCACAACAACCTCAAAAACAAATTCATTAAACCATTCCGGAGTCATAACCAAATATCCTTTTTCACCACGATCTTCACCCCAGGAATTTTCCACACGCAATTTTGTAACCTCACTTTCAACCTAAAATAAAAATTTTTTAATTTTTGTCTTTTTTAAATTAAATAAATCTCTTTTTTGTCCCTTAGTAGCAGAAACACAACCGTAATGAAACATTTTGTCTCAATAAAGCAAATATAACCTCAAAAATCGACAAACGTAATTTATGTGTCCAGTTTCTTATTAAAGTATCTTGAATTTAGCAATTTAAACTTTACCCTAACCTCCTTAAAAATCTTCAAACTGCTTTAAACCTAAAAGCGGTAAACTGTTATCGATTTGAAAGAGGTCGATACGAACCAAAAAGTCATCAACATCCTTAGCATAGTAAAATCAGTACGTTAACGCCATTTTCTCTTCGATTCTAATTTATTTAATATTTAATTTAACCTTCTTTTTTTTGTCAAAAATTGAGAAAAACATGTTAATTTGATATTTACATTTGTGGAGATTGCAGTAAAGGCCATAGCATGCGACATCGCACTATCTCCGTACAACAATCTATCCCCTTTCGACATAGTTTTCTGTATATCAACTCCAAACACTAACTCAAAATCGTGCCTGAAATAAATTTTTTTATATAATGAACGAATCAATTTTTGTCTTTTTTATATCTTACACCTTCAAATCAAGAATGCCTTGCTTCCCAGCGAATCGTTTCGAAACCTCACAACCAAACCAAACAGGTTCCCCATCTTTAATACTCTTCGCTGTTAAATCGAGTAATATTTTGACGGGTTGATTATTGTATATACAAGGGCGTCCCCCAATAATATTCCCTAAGCAATCCACAGTGTACGCACGTCCATATTGATTTTTTGTTCGAGGATCTGTTACTAAACAAACCTTAAAAAAAATTTAGTATCAAACTGAATTAGTATATTTTAAGTTGGCGCTATTGGTACCTTATCATCAATGTTAAATACAGGTCGGACGTGTGTTTCATAAAATTCTTTAGGAGTGATTGGGCCAATGCTATGAAAAGCCTTATTCTTATCATAATAATTCCAGGTAAAAGTTTCACTCGGAATACTCAAGCATATCCCTATAATACGAAATATATTTGACATTTGTTCTTCGATAAGTATTTGCACATCCCCATCATTCGCTCCTTGTTCAAACACCTCCCTAATAGCTTTTGTATATTCACGTAACTAAAATTTGGAAATAATTCAAAAATTATTTTATAGGTTAAGATGTACTTACTTTGCTTTTTAAAATCTGATTCATTCGAGCACTTGATTCGCAACTGAATGATTCAGGGAAACATTTTTTGGGCATTAATCCGTATTTGTTGACGAGATTAACTAACATGTCCCATTGACCACCATCACTAGTAGGATCCTAAAACAAAAACAAATAAATTGGAGAACGAAAACTTTTGTGTACGATCCAATTTTTATTTGTATGGTGGTACGATCTGCAATATGATTTATCGAATGATCAAAGTCTGAATGACAATATAACCGAAAATTATAGATACATTATACTAATCTGCGCTTCTGAAATTGATCTTTGACAAGATGATCCTATCGCAGATTGTAACAATCTGTTTAGAAAAATTTGAAACTATTGCAAGTCTTACGTTTAATAAAAACGACATGAGTCGTCCATCGATTTCTTCCCCTCTTTTAGCAACATTGACAACATTATTAAGAAAATAATTGCATCGTTCAATCTTATCCCAGAAGTATAAATAACCTTGAGAAAACTCAAAATCTTCAATGTTATTTTGTTTCATGAACGGAACTCGCATTACGTTTAATGCAGCAAATATCCAGCAACGTCCGCTGTTTTTTTGGTTGGTCATCGGTTTCACTTCATCTACCTAAAATAAAATAAAAATGTTAAGGAGCAGCAAAGATTAATTTAATAACTTACTTTATAATTAAAAACGTGTTGCGTTTCCTCCAAATGTTTTCGTGATAAAGATACATCGAAGGGATCCACTCTCGAACAAACATTCTGCGCTAAAATATTCTTCTTATCTTGAAAGAAGTCCGTGCGCAATTTCTCGATTGTATCTTTGCTTAGAGCTGTGGAATGCAATGATAAGCATAAAATTTTAAACATTTAATTAAGAAAATTTATACAGAGGAAATTTGGAAAATGAATGAAAATTTGTGGTACTTACGAAATTCCATAATAGAATAATATTTTTTAAGAGTTACGCTTCTGGAAAATACTTTTTTAGTGGAAAGTAGAAACAGCGAATGTTGCCAGGTAAACGTCATATGTTGAGTTTTCCATTACCAACCCAGAAACAATAAAAAATCACATTACAGAAATTAATTATAGTATAAGAAATATTAAAAATTCCCCTCATTTTTAAAACTTAGCATTAAATTAATACACAAAATTAATCATAAAAGTAAAAACATTTAAATTTTTAAAATATAATTTAAAATTTTTATTTTCTACCATTGGTAGAGCTGTAATTTTCAAATATAACCTAAATTTATTTTTAATAACCTAGAAACTAAAATTTAATATATTTTTAATATGAATGGCGGAACAGTTTATGTTAAAGGTAATTTTTTAAGAATTTAATTTAATTTAATGGCATAATATACAATTTTAGATGTTCTCAATTCATCTTTACCGGAAGAGGTGTATGGAACTCAAAAATCACACCCTGAAGAACGTATTACTTCTTTGATGATTAAAAGTATGGAAGGAAGAGGTGGACCTAAAGTGAAAGAACAACTTTCAAGTTATTTTGTCTTGCATAAAATTAAATCAGTTCGCAAACAAAAGGTAAGAAAATAAACTCGCGTGCTAACTATCTGCACCTTATATACAACAGCCGCTTTCGATTCGTTGTTCCGAATCATACCTCAATGTTCCTATCGTTCATTGCATATTCAATTTAAAAGGTTGGTTGTGTAGTAGAATGAATTACCTTTAATAACCCATTTAAATATTTTAGGTTATAAAACGTAATAGTTTTTTATCCCGTCATGAACGTGCCGAATTAAATATTTTAAAATTGAATAAAGATGGATGGAATTATGAATTGTTAGAACCAATGCGTGAGTTATGGAAGGAGTACATGAGGGATAATTTAGATCGCACAAAAAAGGTGCCCATTTGTTCAGACGCAGATTGGAATAGTTTCAGTGTAACTCTTGGGAAGTCGGAATTTGTGGGAGCAGAGATACGTGTTGTAAGATCGACAGTTCCTAACTTAATCGATTTAGGTGGAACAATAGTTTTAGAAACTAAACAAAGTTTTCAAGTCGTTACAAGAAAAAATGAGCTGAAAAGTGAGTTTTCCGCTTTTCACATTAAATTAAGTTGGTACGAAAAGAAATTTCTTTTTTTCAGTTTTATTAAAGCAGCCATGTGTATTTGAAATCATTCTAGATAATTTCAAGTTCACGATTTTTGGGAAGCATCTGTTGACTAGACCCAGTGAACGCAGCGTTAAAAAAATTAAGACTTTTATGAACCCAGATCTGTGATTTTCTTATAAAATAATAAAAGTATTTTATTTTTTTACTGTGAGTTCTGTACATGTTGGTTTTTTTCTATTTTGGTGTTGAAATTAAATTTTTTTGACACTCAAATTAATACCAAACTAGCCATAAGCCACTTGAGTTTCAAAATGGAATTCTTTCTTTTTTTTGTTTCTCTGTAAATGGAAAAAAGTGGCTATAAAAAAATTAGAAGATAATTTAGATAGCTTTTTAATCTGGGAAGAAAACTAACTGTAGAAACGATTAACAATGACGTGAGGCGTCATCGACCCCTCGTTCCGATAAATTTCTTGTAATAAAAAAGAAAAAAAATATGCAAATCAGATAATAATAATAATAAATATAACAATAGTATAATTTTTTACACCATAAATAAGGCAGACGGGACGCACTAAACAAAAAAAATTGAAACTAAAAAATAATCTTAAAAGTGGACGAATCGCCATTCAGTCCCTCCTCCACTCGTAACATTCTATATAAATAGTACGTCTCTTTATTACTCTTATGTACATATAAAACAATTATATGTATGTACATAATGCGTGCCCGTCCGCACCGCCAAAACAGAATTTGAATGAATCGTAAAGCCATGGGACTAAAACTATGCACGCACGCGATTTTCTTACTAATTTGTTAAAACTAAGGGACAAATACAAATGGGTTATAACACGACATTCTATACATCACAGGAACGGGGAGAATATTCCACCTCCGTACCCTCTTTAACATAATATACATAATTGGACGTAAATAATAAATGAATATAATAATAATAATAATAATGCGTCTTATTGTTTGGTGCTGAAATTAGGCGCGTTTAAGCGTTTCACTCTAAGAATGGAACGACTGAGCGCCGCTATTTACAAACGAGCCAAGCTACACCTACCCATCTGGAAATAACCTGTCATTTACATGGCGCTGCGCTAAATATTTCATTTCTTTATAATTATTTGTATATATATATATTTATAAGTTATTTTTTCTCGGAGAACCAAAGAAACTACTATTGTCAATCTCATTCTGTACAGTCAACTGTTGTACGCACTACAACTTGCTTAAAGATCATCACTGGTTCTCTACATTCCATAACCTTGGTATTGCATTTGGTGGTTGTAGCCTGGTTGTGGCATGTATCCTGGTTGTTGAGGGTACTGTTGCGGAGGGATCCCTGTAAAATATGTTCATTATTAAAAATTGGGGGAGTGGAAATAAATGGAAGAAATTTTCAAAAAATCATCAATCGCTCAAAATCTAACAAAGGCGATAATAGCTTACCCATGCCAGGCCCCGCTGTTAACATCAGCTGGGGTTCGCCCATCATCATAGGTTTGTTCGTTTCATGTTGCTCTGCCTCACTTTGTCTCTGTGCATCTGACTGTTCCAGTTTTTCTACTTTCATAGATAATTCCCTTGTGACTTGAATTAAATAAGGCATTGCAAAATCCATTATTTTATGTTTCCATGCTAATTCTAAAATTACATCTGGTCGCAGCAGATCATAACACTAAAAAAAACAACAAAAATGTTAGAAAAATAGATTTTAAATTGAAATCAAAGCACATGAGCTAAAACTACAGCTCTAAATTTTGAGCAGTTAATTTGAAATTCTTGCTCAAACATTGCAAAGATACTCATTTGCTATTGCATGAATAACTCATCTAGTTCTAGTCAAACAAGTTATTTTTACAAAAATTATTTGAAATTCTTTGTGTTACTAGTTGGAAATTGGATTGCAAAATAAACGTAAACTTTTACTCACCTGGTACAGACAGGCAGAAAAGCAATCGTATGCTTTTCTCTCCAAGAACCAAGCAAGAAGTTCTTCAGCAAGTTCACCTTGTCGTGATTCTGCCGTATATTCCATAGCATCTCTAAATAATTTGTCTTTTTTGCATAGTTCAACGCTCTGCTTCCACCGATTATTTCCTTTATAGAGGTAAGCAGCAATACGTCTAAATTCAGTCAGTTCATGTTTTTCTAAACTCTGTGCCAAACCGATGTTATCGAAATTATCAAATGCATCGATTGATGTACGAAGACCCTACAAAAAAAAAAAAAAAATCAATCAGTTTTTAAATTTTAAGTTCTAAATTTATACCTGAAAATCTTCCTCTTCGATTAAAAGATTATTTAATGCCTCATTAATCGCTTTATTGTTTAGCGATTGCACTGAACGAAGATAACTTTTAACTAATTGGAGGTGGTTCGTTTTGGTGAAGAACGTGACAGCTCTTGTGTGATCCATTCTAGGTGCTAGTACCAATAACATATCATTTAATAAAAGCGGTTTATAATCAAGATAAAATTGTATCGCTTTGTAATACAATTCAATGTTGGCCACTTTTGTAATGATATCTTTGAAGTGTCCTTCACGCCATGCCTCAGTAGGATGCGCCATCATGGCTAGCACTGCATTATCATACTCTTCATATTTATCATATAAAAAGACCAGTTCGGCCCAGAGGTGAGCTTGCTCAGCCGCTCTGAGTACTTTAGGAATGTTGACACGTGACCAGAATAATTCTAGATGTTCACGCATCTTTCCTGGCTTATATTTGCTGTAAAGGATTGCAAGTTCAGTGAACATTCCCATGTGAGCACGTTCTAATCCTAGGGCTGCTTCCAATAGGCCGATTAGTTCCTCAAAATATCCGCGATCTTGATAATAGTTTATTAAATCTTGCAATTCATCTGCATGAACGACAATGTGCATTCCACACATCTGAGCTAAACGGAATTCTTCAGCATCCACACATGCAAAACAGACCTCTTTCCATGTGCGTGTACTGTTTGCTTTGCGAGCTCCATCTACTGCACCCTATAAAAAAAAATATAAACATATTTTAAAATTTAAGGGATCATCTCGAAACAAAATAATGAAAGCCTTTCATAATTTGATTAAAATCGTACCTGGAATTCTTTTAAATGTACCAAAGTGATAGCAAGACGTGCAAAATTTGACACGTTGTTGTAAAGCAATTTTGCTGCATCGTACATTTTATCATCGAAGCACCTGTCACCAATTTTTTGTATATCAGCATGATTGGGTCCACTAATAAATTCTTCTAAATCGGCTAATCTTCCAGTCTTTGCGTACGAATATATTAATTCAGATTCAATATAACTCTCACGTGCCTTCTTCCTTGCCATTTGAAGGTATCTACAAAACAGTTTGGGTAAGATACAAGGGGAGATCCCATAGAAAAATGTTCCAGGGATTCAACTTTAGACATAAATTTATGTGTATCCAAATTTTTCTTATAGATACAGGGCATCAACAAAAATGGGTATACATATCTACAATCGATTTGACTTACCGAACAAGATCTTCCCAACTATTATTCTTAGACGCAGTTTCCACAACAGCCATATATGCACTGGGATCATCAGCTTTGATATAAGAATCAATAGCTTCTTTCACTAATCCTTGATTCAATTGGGCTTTAGCTAATTGACTCCAAACGGCCGGTTCATTACAACGCTCAGCAAATTCATATGCACGATCCAGGTTGTTAACTTGATCAATCAGAACTTGAATTGCAGATGTGTTCACATCAAATTTCTTAAAAATAGCAAATGCTTCTTCATACAAATGATTATTAATTGCTATATTTGCTATGTCTGGAGCATCATAATTATCTAATCGGTTAATGTAGTCCATCACCCTAGTAGCATCTGCTTTAATTGCAGTTAGAATCAATAAGTTTTGCAAATTGCGATGATCAGAGAAAACAGAGTTATCCAATACAATCTTTTCAAGCAACTCAATGAGTTCGTTGGGGAGATCAGCCGTCATGAAAGCTTTAACAGTGACTGAAATATCTTCAGGATCTTGCGTTTCACTCAATGCTGTTTGTACGACTTGATCAATTAATTGTCTTCGGTAAGGGTTTGTTTCGATTAATACTTCCGCCCATAATTCAGGATCTCGGCGTCTTACTAAGTACCGAGCTTCAGATTTAAAGAGGGAATTCTCATTGCATACAGCAATCAATTCACGGTCACATTGACCGCGTTCATAGGCAACACATGCAAGATGTGGGTCACGTTTTTCACAGTAACGCCCCACCACCCGGGAATCGTACCATTGATTTTCTTTCAAGAACCGTTCTGCATTATTGTTTGAATCGATGTAAATTTTTGCGAGGGCATTATGAGTGGCCGGTTCTACACAGCCCTCATGGAATCGACTTTCTAACCACGGAAGAAGTAATTTCAATCGATTACGCTTCTCAACTTCTTCAACTAATTCATCAGTCGAGAATTGGCCTCGAACAACAAGAATCAAATTCTTTATTATATCTTCCGAGCAATCGACATCAAGTAAACCTCCGACAACAACGGGGAGTCGACTCGGATTCACTTTCTGTACATAAATTTCAATATACTTTTGTAGAGAATTGCGGTAGAGATACAAAACTAAATCGTGCACAAAATCAAATCGATCACAAACGATAATCAAAGGAAGTTGATCAGTTAATTTTGCTTCTTTCAGGAAATTTTTTACACGTTCTGCATTATAACAATTACTCTCACGGCAGATTCTTTCCACTTCTTTAATCTGACCGGTCTTACAAGCTGCTTGAATGTATTTGAAGTGCACCTCTTGATCTTGACTGAAGTTGACAATCGATCCAAGGAAGTAGAATAATCCTAAAAAAATAGAAGAAGAAGAAGAAGCTGAGTTCACCAATTTTCGTAACTTTTGACAAATTTTTACAATAGTAGTTACTATAACTTACCTTCATAACTTTTGAAAGTTTCAAAAAGATCAATCAAAGCTTTAGTTGTAAGTTGTTCATGATACTTGGTAGCAATTTGCACACAGATTTGCAAATTTTGCCTCATATTTGCTGTTAACATGGCTTTCAAACATTCCAAGCTATCTTCTACACTTAAAGTTCCGAAAAATCCAACCAACCAATCAGCTTGAAGTAAATGGGTGTGGACCACAGCTCTAAAATAGAAAAATAATTTGAAAATGTTAATTAATATATTTTTTTTCAAGCAACCCGAAAATTTAGTGATAAAAAATAAACGAGTAACTTATAATAATAATAATGTGATAGGCAATACGCACAAAAATATCTATTGTTAATCAACAGTAATTTATTGTGAGAAATTAATATTGTTTTAATTACCTTTTGATGTCATATAAATCTGTGTAATGTTCAAGAGCTCTTTGTAGCAATCCAGCTTTTTCACAAAGTTGAGCAACATGTGCCCGATCGTAATGAGTAAACATGCTATTCCCCAAAATAGCATCTGCAACTTGCGGAGCAGACATCAAGTTCATTTCCAAAAGTCTAGTTTGTAAGTGTCCTTCACTTGGCCTGTTGTTCTTCAAAGCATCGAGTAAGAAAGCCGTGCATTGTTGCACCATATTCTGCTCCATGAATATATCTACAATTTGATTTATATCGGCAAGTGGTTCTTCATCGGCGACCAACATTGAGGCAAAAGCAACTCCTTGTTCAGGATTTGTTCGCATCACTGAACGAAGCAAATAAATATAATCAGGGGTGTAGTTTACTTTTTTGGCATAGATTACAATTTTTTGGAATTGCCCTGTTTCGGCAAAACTTTGTATAACTTTTGGGGCAACATTCGCACGTAGGTAAATGGCTAAGGCAAAACCAGGTTCAGATTGTTTTACAAGATCTCCCAATTCTTCAGAGCACTCAAGCTTTTGATCCTTGAGCCATTTTTCTAAGAGATGTTTGCGACCTTGTAGCAACACAGGTTTGCACAATTCCAATGACTCATATCTGTAAAAAAAAAAAAAAAAAAATCTTGAATTGGCACTTAACACCTTCACACATCACTTCAAAAAAAATTCTGTTTATTTTGAAAAAGAAAATTGCTGTAAAAGTTACCTGTTCAGTTTTCCTTGATCCAACAAGATTCCAAAATACTGCAGTAAAGGACTGTTCTGTCCAGCCGGTGTAGGAACATTCTGAAACATCTGGATAGTTGCTGGAGTCCGTAGAATTCCCTTTGGAGCACTTGCAGCAATTTTAGCAGCTTCAGTATAGTGCCCATTTTGGAATAATGTTTGGAACTTGCTTATGAACAGTTCTTCAGCACCAGAAAGGTTATTGCGAACAGCTAATCGTAAAGCTAGATCTGGATTGTGAAGAACAGTATTGACATAACGGATTATGTTATCTTCATCAACAGAGACAGAAAGAACCTGTCCTCTCCTGTTTACACCTACAAAATAAATAGTTAAGTCTCTGTATTTTGAAAAAATTTGCACGCAAAATTTGGTTATTGAAACAATAAAGATTTTGAATGGTCCCTTGTCAAAATTATCTAGTTTTAAGTAGAATGTTTAGCTTAATAAATATTGTCACTAAAATTTCTCTTGTATGCGACAAAAAACAATTATTGACAGAATAAACTTATCTTTACCTATTATTCCACCTGTAGCTTCGTGGGGTGCTGTAACAAAGATGGTTTCACTGGAAATACGATTCATGTAAATGCAAGTCGCTGTTTCAATATCGTAAAGATGGATGTAACCATATTTGGTAATTAGATAGATGCAATCATATTTTGTGGAGACTTGCATTGCAACAGGAAAATCGTTTGCTGCTTCTGGGGGGAAGAAAACATCAACAGTTTTCTTTTGGAAAGGTTGGTTACCTGTTGGACATGTTCCAACCTAAAAAGAAAAACAAACAAAATTTTTTAACATTGTAATGTAATAGTAATATTTAAAAATTCTAACCTCAATAATGTGTAATTTTCCACCTTGTGCAGTTCGAACAGCGAAACAGAACAATGTGGAATTTTCTGGATTACCATCCATTTTGAAATTTGCAAAAGATGCCGCATGTCCTTCAATTGGTTGAGAACATTTGCGCTCAACTGAATACAGCTGCATTGCCCCTACTACTCGCCCTTGTTGCGCACTAATTCCAACAAGTAGCAACCAATTTTGTTTCGCATCTGTTCGGTAGTTTATAATTTGTGAACCATTTAAAGACGAATGCCTGTTCAACATTTTAATTAAATATTAACTTTATTTTAATCTTTTAAGAAAAAAATTTCATGACTGCAGTACGGTTGTTTAGTGACAAAGATAAAACTTTTTTGCAGGATGGTTAGTACAAGAATTAAATTTCTTGTCTCTTAAATTTTTTTTAGTATTATTTTAAATTGAAAGATGGCAAACTATTAATCGCTTCTTTATATAGTGTAATAAAATTTATGTACCTATCAAACATTTTGACTGGCGTAGAATCTCCTTCCATAGACCAATGAAAAACAGCCGTTTCTGTAACCAATGCAAGTGTATTTAAAGAAATCCACTTCCAAAAAACCACATCCTCAGTCATCGAATGAGCCTTCATTTTTGATTTCATCTCGATGTTAAAAATTTGTAAAGTCCTTTGAGTCTCTACACCGGCCTTGCCTTTCAAAGCGATCACTTTCGATGCCGGATTCATAATTGCACTTTCGGCTGTAATTGGCCGTCTAATTGGGTTTTGTGGATCGGCCATATCAATAATGACCACCTGCGAGGTTTCACCCACCTGCTCACGGACACAGATGAACTTGTCACTCTCCATTGTGAGACAGGTGAATGTGATGTTTGTCGGATTGATTCCCACATTTGTAAGCTGAAAAAGAAAAAACAGTATTGCATGAAAAAAGGCAGAAAGCAAAATTGTTGTTTATAATTTTCATTTAACTTTAAACAGACAATTTTATAACCTACAAACTAAGGGAACAAGTTCCCTCTATTCCCTTTTCATTACAAGTATTTGTTAAAGAAATCAAAGAAGGAGTGTTGTTCTCGAATTGACTCTTTAACTTAAGTCGCTTGCTTCAATCCAATATTCCAGTCAACCTTAGACAAAAAGATTGACCTTTCCAATTTCTCATCCTGATAAATTATCTTCTCATCAATAAAGGTCAGATTAAGGTTAAAAGGAATTGTTTCTTTAAAGACTAATATTACATTTGTCATCAGCGGGATAGACCTAACAAAACCAAGCAGAGAAATGAGAAATTTATAATCTAGACTGAACAAATTTTGATGTATAATACAAGTCATTATAACCTGCAAAATCAACCAGTTAAAAATGCTTAAGAGTGTTATCGAAACGAACTTGAAAATGAAGTAAATAAGTAAGGCAGTCTGAATTTCCTCTTTCAACCCCTCCTTCGCTCTGCTAACATATATATTTACAATAAAATGGTTATGGGATTTGTTTTATTTTTATATGTTGGCATACATCAACAACAAGCTTCAATACCGACTTATTTCATAGATGATGTAAAACCTAACCTACATTAAAATATTTCAACTTTATAATTAATAAAATAATGGTGCAAGATTCAAAAAAAGGTCAAATTTTGGGGAACACATGGATACTTAGACTTCATATATGAACTTTTCATGTTCGTCAAAATAACATCAGTAGATGCAAGTTTGCTTAAAGCATTAATAAAATTTTGAGTGTAGATCTTAAATAAAATTCAGAGACTACAAACTTCTCAAACAATTTTTTGATTCCGAGTATATAAAAAATGATTTGTAATACTCGTAAAAAGTTGGCATTCGTTTTTATCTGATCGATATAAGAAAGAATCTGATGATAAGGATTTATGCCGATTAAATGTTTGCACTAATTTTCTCGGCAAATGATTACATTAGTACAAAAAATTATAACTAGTATTTAATTGAGCTTCTTTTTTGTGAGGTTAGAACAAAAAAAGAATACGTATTAATGAAATTATTTCGTTTTATAAAAAATGCGAACCAACCATCTTTCAATGGAATTCCCATTATATGTGGGTGGATGAGATTAATTTTTTTTATATGTATTGAAATTAACAACTGTAATAAATTAGATAGAAATAAGGTGTTTAATTTAAAATGAACTCTTTAGAATTTAAAGTAGGGCGAATTCGTTCAATATGATAAAAAAAAGTAAAAAACATGAAGATAACGGCCGGCATTACATGCAGAAAATTTTCCACTGATAAAATTAAGGTTAAGAGAATTTTAATTGATTGTGAATTACAATTGGGGGGTTGAATTGTGTTAAAAACGACGAACGAATTGAAGGGGGCGTATACGGACCCTAAATTCTCACCTGTAAGTGTTCCTGGAAACGGATCGGCAATAGTTGCTGCGACATGGTGTTTTGCTACTAGCGGCCAACCCGGGCCAATAATCTAAACTCAAAAAGCTTAATCAACTTTTTTGTCTGTTCAGCCCCCTTATTACACACGAATCTTCGCAATTCTCTCCCTTTTTCTCCTACACTGACAGCAAATTACTAATACACGAAACACCCAACAGACAAGATGGCCGCCGTACCTACCGACAACCGTGTTTTTACAAATTCCTACGCCACATCCCTAAAATTCCCAACAATAACTTAAATTACCCTCAAAAATTTAATTTTAATTCATTTTGATAATCCCCGTTCAAATTTATTTTTAAAATAAATGATTTAAAGTAGGATTTATTTTAAAAAATCGGCGGTACTATTTGAAAGTGCGCAGGGCTGCCACATGGCATGTAACGTCATAGCATTTATTGACATATCTTTCTGTATCTTTCATTTAAATGTCAAAAAGAAGGCGCGTGCGGAGCGCGCCCCCCCATTCAGTCATGATGGGGGGTTATAATATTAATTAAAAATCCCAGCCATTATAATATCGATTTCCATTATTATTGATAACAGGCTTAATGAGTGTTACCGCGCATGTTCAACCATCTGGAAATATTAATATTTTTTATTCAATTATGATTAATCAACGCATTTACAAAGAAATTAAATAAATTAATGAAAGGGAGCCCAAAGAATCATTAAATTTTTTGAAAAGGGGTAAAAATGAAGTTCGAATTTAAAAAAACAAAATCATAGCCATAGCCATCTTATTTTTTTCTGGTAGAATTCAGAAATTGCAAGTCTTAGGCCAAAATTGAAGTTTTTTGTTTGCAAGTCGAAAGACTAATGTTAGGGAAGAGAAAGTTGTCCCATTAAAATATTCCTAAAAAATTTTAAATGAAAGTATTTCAAAGAAATATTTAAAATATTGAGAAATTTTTGATTTTTGCACTTTCAAAATTGAAGAAATTGTTTTTGGTATGCATTTTTTCCTCAACTAAATTTAAATGATAGAGCGAAAAGTATAGAAAAGTTCCTTTGCACCTAATGATCATTGACCTATGTACCTGACCTCTCTACCGATCAAAACTATTTATGACCCATGTACCGTGTTCACTCCAAGGTTTCCTATTACAAACCAATAAAACGTATTTATCTTTTCTATTTGTTCTTCAATTGTTTTGCTTTTGGTTTCTATAGCAACAACATTATTGATTTAATTCACTTATATAGTTTTCATCATCACCGTGAGTACAAGGGGTCATCCTTGCACAAAATATTTGAAAAAATGCCTCCGAAATACATCCCGCCTTGAACATGTTTCGAAAATTCATTCATTTAAGTTATCTCTTGATTTATTTAGTGGTTCAAAGTAAAGGGAAGTATGTAGAAGGGGAGATACATACAAGCGAGGTAAGAAAAAATTATTTTTATTTCAATTTCCCACTTAATTTAAACTTACATTGCTTCAACATTATATAGTTTTCTTGTTGTTTTTCTTTTGCCTTCTGAGGTTTAAATTCATTGGGCTTCGACACTCACACTACTCCTATGTATAATAATGATTTAAAAGGGAAGGAGATAAAGATAGAAGGGGAATTTATTAAAATACTAAAGTAAACTTATAGATAAAAATTCCTTTAAAAATATAAAACGATAAATAACGTACACAAATATAATCAAACAAACAAACACAGCTTCTAAAATTCCCATTTCCTACCAGGTACATGTTGCTAAATCACTAATTGAGGTTATGTTGTCAATTACAGAATTGGATATTTGTGGCCCGTTTTTGTTTTCTATCTGAAGATGGCCAATTTGAATTTTACATCGAATACAACGAAGAATATGGCGAACCAAACCTTCTCCTTTATTACGATGATGAAGATCAATGGCCTGCCGTTTATAAAACAAATAAAGTACGAACTGTAAATTTCCAAAAAATATGTTTAGGTTTTAATTAGGATTTTAATTTTTAGACATGTGCGGAAAAAGAGGGGGTTTTAAAAACTGAACAAAATCAGGTACTCAATTTGACAGGGAGGAATCCGTTTAGAGAAGTGGCAGGATGTTTAGTGAAGAGTACGAGCATTCCACAAGAAGAACGAACTACACAGAGACCTAGATATACGGTAGTTATGCCAACATTTGCAACGAGAAGGGGAAATTCAACGAAAATACAAACTAATCCCCCTTTTGAAACAAGTACAATCAGTACAACTGTTGATAATGAATCGACAACGATTTTAGGTTATAATTATAGCACCGAAAGTACCATTGCATTAAGCGCAGACATCAATATAAACTTGGATATTAATCAAGAGGTATGTGCAACAAAGGAATAACCAAATGGAGAAAAAAATCATGAAATTTTTTTTTAGAATGTGACAACACCTATAGATGTAGAATTAACATCATTGAGTAAACCTAAAGTGAAAAAGCGATCAGTCTCCTCTTTCCAAACAGAATATAAACCAAGAGGCAACAGAGATGTGATTTGTAGAAATGCAAGACGTTTTCGTACAGCTAGAGAGCGCTGGTGGTTCATTGCAATAAGTAATTGTAAAGGTAGTAAGGTTAGTGATTAGTTCATTTTTAACAAAGATAACTTAACTTTATCTTTATTTTTAGGGAATTCATGTCAAGTACAAATTTTTGATGACTAATGGCCCAAATGGAGATTACTGGCATGAACACTTTTCTGCTGATGAATTTTGTAAGATACAAATAGAAATTCCTAAAATTTCTTCAACTTTTCGTCTTTTTAGATGTTTTACCTGTCTTGATGGCATTCTCCGTAGCATATTCCTTCCTAATCCTTGCCATTGTGATATGTTCCATTGAATTAAAATCTCGTCAACTTCTTCATACAACATATAAACTATTCGTATTCAGTGTGATCATTCAATTTTTCGGGATTCTCTTTAAAAGCATGGCATTCTTGAAATACGCTGTGAATGGGGTTGGAGCTCCCAAATTGAAATTATTCGGTATGCAAATTTTGCTTCATTTTAAAAATGAGGATTTCTGATTAATTTTTTTTAGGTGCAATGTTCATGGGGATTTCAGAAACATGTTTCTTGTTACTTCTCCTTTTGCTCGCTAAAGGGTATACAGTTACACGTGGTAGGTTACCACTTGCAGCAGGCATCAAACTCACCATTTTCATGTGTTTATATGTCGTTACTTATATATCTTTATTCATATATGAAGCAAAGGTAACTTTTCATAATCCTTGTATGTATCCAGCATCAGTTAACTCAGTAATATCACAGCACTCTTATTTGGATGGCACGGCTAGGTGCACAAAATATTAATTGCTTTATAACTTAATTACAAATTTATTTTGAACTTGATAAATACATCTTGACTCAGGTTTTTGATCCTGGTGATGTTCTTTACACATATGAATCACCAGCAGGATATGGATTAATTATTTTAAGAATTGTGGCTTGGTGCATGTTCATCTATTCAACAGTTTTTACATTAAAACACTACCCAGAAAAGGTAAATAGCAATTTTAGAAAAATATCTAATACTTACAACCCCCCATTGAACCAAATTATATAAATAATATTGTATGTACTTTTGTTGTTATAAACCTATTACTCAGTGCAGGTGATATTAAATTTCTTTTTTGAGGTTATGTAGGTGAGATATACATATTGCATAGGGAATAAGCAACATCTAACTGGTGATTAATTCAATAAAGTAGAGAAGCTTACCATCTTTAATCTGTTTTTTAGGCAAATTTTTACTATCCATTCAATGTCTTTGGTACATTATGGTTCATCGCAGGTCCCGCCTTTATAATAAGCGCAAATACCTACATAGATAAATGGGTGCGTGAAAGTGTAGTGTGCGCTGTACTACTTTTTATAGCTTTCGGAGGACACCTAATGTTCCTGGTGGGGAAATTCCAATGTACTAATCAGCTTGCACTAATCATTTGAATTTCCAGCTGCTTACAATGCCATCAGTTGCAAATAAAAATTTTCCGTACCATGTACGCACTACACAAATTGGAGTTATGGAGATTGCTGGTTAGTAAAAATAAATATAGTTATACATTATATCTTTCATTGGCTTAAAACCGAAAGGTCGTGTCACCTCTAAAAGCCTTCAAAATATCAAGTCAGCTAATAGAAATGAACAAGATAATTTTATGGTTTATTCAGTAACAGATAAATGTCTAATTAATATCAAAAACTATAGCATAACCAAAATTTAAATTGCATACATATATTTTTTTATTTTAGGAAATGCTGGGAACAGTACAATCGAGCAGTTTGGCCACCATGTTTACGAACCAACATCAAACATGGAACAAACAGTTATCATTCCATTGACTCGACGTACCGAAGAGATTTTTGGGGGTCTGTATACACAGCAGATGCATGCAGCCATAAGAAGCAGTCGTCGGAACATGGAGGATGATTTGGACCGTCGTACATTACGAAATGGAACTGATATTGTGATGCAAAATGTACTGAGCTGGTCTTTGGCCAAAAATTTTTCAACTCTAGATGTTGCACAATTTGATAAGGTCGTAAACAGCAACATAGGTAACTTGAGAGCATTTGCTTTTTCTTCAAACCCACCCATCCATCAATAAATTTAAAAAAGTGCTTTTATATGTCGTTCAAAGTCAATTAAACGATCCCTTTGTCTTCCATTAACAATAAATAGTATTGATAACCATTCCATTTACTTTTTTCGGGTAATTTAATAAGGAAATGAAATTATGTTTACAAAATTTTTAGGTTCCGCGCGTTCTCACCGCTCTGAAATCAATGAAACTGTACCACAAACTTTGACAGATGGCATGGAAGTAGTAGAAGCACAAACAAGTCAAAATAATCTTGAAGATTGGGTGCGGGAAGTGCCTGTGGAACTTTTTACGATTAGTAAAATGGTTGTAACCAAAACATCCCCACGATTAATAGATCGTTCGGATAAATAATAACATTTTTTTAAATAAAATTTATTATAAAAATAGTATAATATATATTTATAAATTTTATTAATAAAAAAAGGCACAAGAAATTGCTTTAAACACAATTCCTTTGAGAAAAAGAGACTTAGTATCGAATCTACAGGACATACCAAACAATTTTAATTGTACGTCATATAAGTCGTCATCAAACAAACTCAGGTGAACCAACACAACTGCACTTCCGGTGTGAAATTATAACATTAAAATTTAAATCTCATGCATATTTTAATATTGGCAGAAAGGATAAAAAATATGCGGTGTTGTATTAAATTTGACACTTCGATTTATTTGATACAAAAATTCTGTAATTATCTGTCAATTGGTAATTATTTAATTGTTTGACGTTTCATAAATAGGGAGAAATGTTACAAGCTAGCGACATTGCACATATGTGACGTCATATTGTAGTGATGACATGCAATTAAAATTGTTTGGAATGATCTATACTAAACTATCAAAAATTACTTTTAAAATTTAAATAAAATTGGTGTTTGTGCATGTGCATTTAAAAATTTGAATTGACAGTTGATATGGTGATTAGAAAAGATAGGAACATCAAAGCACTGATGTTAGAGATGTTTACGTTCTGCCAATAATTTCGGTTTGCTTAATAAAAGTGATTCCATAACACTTTTAGTAAGAACTTTAAAATAGATGTTTCGCACGTTTACGTGCATTTTAACTTCTGTTAGCGTTGCTTAAACACAGTTGTTTAATCACAAGTAAAGGTAGACTTTGAGTTCATTTTAACACAAAAGTAATCAAGTAACAGTTATTATAAATTTAGAACCGTTCTCTCACTAGGTGGCCCTTTCTTAAAAATATTTAGTTGCAGTAATATGCAAATATAAATAATTTAGTATATCATAATTCTTCTGATAAAAACAATTTTAGCCAAATTTTTAGGTTATGTTATGATTTTTGAACTTCCTCTAATAAAATTAAAACTTGTACCATTTCAGGTCGATCTTTCGGTCGTTTTTGCACACAAATTTTTCCAATATCAATCAGTCTGTTATAAATATTTTCCCCTTCTGGTGCCCTTGCATCCTTTAAATTTATAATGTCCCCCTCATAATTCACCACATGATCCTTTAAGTATTTATTAGTTCGTTGCGTTGAATATGCAAGTAGCGAAGTTGCAATTTCAAAAAGTACCACCCCAAAACTGTAAGTATCAACTTTAGTAGAGAACTTTTTTGCACGTAAAAATTCGTCGGGGAGATACGGCGGAGTACCATGAATACGATTCACGGTGATATGAGTATAATTTTGATGAGGACCTTCTCTTGCTAATCCAAAATCACCAATTCTGGGAGTATCATTTGGGTCGAGCAAGATATTGGCCGATTTGATATCACCGTGTATTAAAGGTTTATCGCCAATTGTGTGCAGGAACTGCAAACCTCTGGAAACATTATTCAACAATCATTCATTAAAATGAATTTATGTTTCTGATCGGAAATATAAAAAAATGCAGGGAAATTAAGGAGAAAACTGGAGTATTCAAAATGGATAAGGCATATGATATTATACTTTACATCGAAGCAATCTTTGAATCTCATGCTATAAAGATGATAAATATTAATTTTAGGAATGACCATAACTAAACAAAATTTGATGTTAGGCATATTCAATATTAATATGCAAGGTTAGTTTTAAGGCGGATCATAGGATAGGATATAATTTAAAGAAATAATAACATGTGTTACTTTAATTATTTATGTGACTTACCTTGCTGTTCCGATTGCTATATTTAACCTGGAATCCCATTTTAAAACTTTTGAAGCATCTTTGATTCGTAGGCGAAAGTCCAAAGATCCTCCCGACATATATTGGTACACCAAGCACGGTTGTGGACCGCCAATACTAAATCTAAAAAATAAAAGCATGCCAAAATTGTTCATAAAAAGAAATTTTTGTTATCACATAACTCACCCATATAAAGGAAGAACGTTATCGTGCCGATACGCATTCAAACAATGCAGTTCCGTGATCGACTGCTTAATTTGTTCATTATGAGCTTCTAGATTATTCCCTTTAGATTCTATTCTCTTAATAGCAACTTTTGTGCACTTCCATGTGCCTTTAAAAACAGTTCCAAAACCACCTTTCCCCAAAATCATCGACTGATCCCAGTTATTTGTCGATTTTTGTAATTCTTCATATGCAATGGTTGGTAGAGCTCCAGCTGATTCTGCTACACATGACATTGCAGATTGTGCAAATGGTGAACTGGATATTCGATCCTATAAAGCGATATATTTAATTTACGAAATCAATGTTTAACCTCATAACCTCAAATTTTTCATTAAAAAAATATAAATTTCTTATTTAAAATTTTTTCATTCATTATGTTTAGTGAAATATGCTCAAAAGCTCACAATAATTGCATATTACATTTTTATATCAAGCAGATCTCCAAGTGCGTTTGGTTGATATTGTTGCAAGTTTAAAAATTCAAAGACAAGTGTCTCAATTTATTTAAGTGATCATATCAATACATTTCGTATTTGAACAAATTGAAAGTAATCTTACATATTTTCAATATTTACATATTTTAATATCCAAGTTTTACCTTTAGATATATTTGCGCTATTAAAAGTATTACTGTCGTTCTACTTTCAAAGCATATGCAGCAAAGATCCACGCACAGATATAAAAAATCAGAACAACATAACCTCTAAAATTTCCTAAATATTTATTTCTTACCAAAAGCAGCGGTGATCGTGGTTTAATAACTGGAGGCCTCCTAGCCGTTTCATTTTCTTCACAACTTATCTCGTTTCCATTCAAATTAATTTCTGGTACATTTAAAATCTTTTCACTTTTATTATCAAAATTGACATTCTCATCAACGGAAAGATCATGCATTAATCGGCTCACATCAGGTCCTTCGTGGATTAATTTGTGGAATTTTGGATCAATAAATTTTTTAATAGTTGTCATCGCTTGATAATGTTTCATACGTGAGAGTAAAACGAATAATTCTAGTACAGTGTGATTTTGGTGGCCCCACATCATGAGAAGTTCTTCGCTTGGAGAATTTCCACGATAAATTTCTTTCTTTAAATCCTGAAATAAACACAGGGTTTTGTTAATTCAAGTGTTTGATATTGTTGATTACGCTAAAATGGATCAGCGTCACAATATGCCTTACACACAATCGTGTGCAGATGAAAAACTAATTCCTTTACAACAGGTTGTGCTCAGCCAAGCCAATGTAGAGCGAATCTGCCTCAGTCTACCTTGACTTGGCTATACCTCCAATATCGAATATCCTTTAAGTTGTTTTCATCAATATTTTTATAAAATAATCTCTGTTGATTACTCACCTGCATAGTTAACACATCGAACTTCATATGTTTACCCCCTAACTCTTCCCATTTATTATTTTGATCAAGTATCCGACACAAATCCTTTCGTTCTGTATGAGGGAGATAGTAAATGTACATTTTATTATTAATTGAAGACATTTTTTTTAAAACAACTTGATGATTCAAATTAAGAACAAAACTCTCTTTCCTGGAATATATATCAACAGAAAAACTTAACCTATAAATTTGAGACAGAATATCCAACCTAAACAAATTTTCCACAAATTCTACATATCGAAAATTCCAAGCAAAGACAATTTTAATTTAAAAATATTATTTTATAAGAACTGAGTATCTTTGAACGCAATTATAAATTAATAATTTATTAGAAGAAAGATTTGATTAATTTTTTTTAACTCATTTTTAAATTTTAGTTATAAATTGATATTCAACGAATTTTCGAAGTATTAAAATAACAACAAACATAACCTAAAAATTTAACAAATAAATATAATACAATGGCCGATAGATTAACACAATTGCAGGATTGTATCAATCAGGTAAATTTTGAGAGAATTCTTTGAGGAGAATTGAATATATCGTGTTTTTTAGCAAGCAGAGCATTTTTGTAATAGTATCGGGATACTGCAACAATCTGCAAGTCCCAGTAAGTTTTCAGGATTTGATAGGAGTGGCTCACAGACTCCCCAACAACAATCTCAGGAAGATTATGTGCAATTGTTTACAACATTGATTTCAAGATGTTCGAAGGATATTGATACACTTATAGAATCCCTACCAAGTGAAGAAAATTCTACAGAATTACAAGTAAACATAATAAATTGTTCAGTATTATAGCCAATTTAATTATTGAAATTATTTGAATTCAAATTGGTTTTAGGCAGTGAGAAAGTTTAGTTCAGTTTAATTTTGATAATTACTTTTCCAATTTTTATTTTTCAATAGTCAATTTATTTTTTGCTTTCATTTTTCCAGTTGCAAAGTCTCAGACTTTTAGAAGCTGAGAATCAAGAAGCTGCCGAACAGTTGGAAGCGATTGTTAAACATGGACAGGAATTGTTAGAAAAGATTCAGGCGGCTTTGAGCGATATCGCACAAGCTCAACTCGATATGCAGCATTTAACAAAACAAACACAACCAACACCTTCAGAGCCTCCAATATAATTTTGTACTCATTTTTTTAAATATTTCTCCCCTAAATTATATAATATTATAAGATGTTTTGTACTTATTTACTTTAGTAATAAACTATACAATTTATGTGGTGCGTTTCACGGATCCATGTCACTAATGATTTTAGTAACAAAACTTATGCAAACCTATTTATGTCATTACCATTAATTATTTTTAAAGTACTGACCTTTACGTTCTAATTCCATCAGTCTGTAAACTTGCACCTGTTGAAAATTAAAGATCTTCTCGAGATGCAAATGCACAGCAAACTTCTAAAAATCCATTTAACTTTTTTCTCGTTTTTCATTGCAGCCTCGTTTTTTTCTTGTTTCGTTGTTATTTTTCAAACTATAATTAACAAATAAATTCTTTTCTTTTGTAATATTTTGAAAAATTATTTACACAATATATATATAGACTGAAAAAACACATTAACAATTAATTATTTACAGCATTCATGCGATTATTTACACAATAAAAATGTTTTTTTCATTTCTTAAAAAAAAACAAACTCTTGCAATTGTTCATAAGAAACCATCTCGTATAGAGAGTTTAATTGAGGGTTCCACGGCACGTTGCAGCACCACACAAACACGGGATTTTCTCATCTTCTAACGGGAATTTGTAATCGTATGTTATCTCTTCGTTCACACCTATGCTCTGTTTCGAATATATCACAATTTTCTTTTGGGATTCTATGGTAATTACTTTCGCGTAACAATTTGGCTGTAAAAAAATAAAAGAAAACAAGTTGGCAATATTATAAATGAAAGGAAATTGATATTATGCATTTGCCATTTTTAGAGGAAAATGTATCACTTACATTACAACTGTGGTTGATGAATCGTGCAAGGTTACCACATTTTGTTGCATCAATTATAGTTTCTAGATCGATACGGAAAAGATAAGAGCTGCCAATTCCAATAGCTTCATATTTTCGTTCTCGTAGATCTGCTACGCTTGGTCTAACCATTTGCCCTACATATTCAATAACCATTTCATCCGCTGCAATTGGTTCCATCGCAAATAATCCCCAATCATGAATAGACGATTTAGCAAATTTAATTTGTTTTTTACGGAATTTCAATTGATTGAATTTAAGGAGATCTGAATCAGTATCTGTTCCAAATGCAGTTAGTAAACGGCGTTGGTTTGAACGGGCTTCTCTTGATAATCCTGAAAAAAACCAAAAGTTGGTTGGTGAAAAATTGGTTGTGACAATTTTTGAGGTTAGGATTTTATAGCTTAATCCAGCATGAATTTTCCATTGCATTCAAAAAGTCTTATTAATACATAGGAAAGGGAAAGAAGGAGTTACAGAATGAGTAATATTTACTTAACCCAAAAATTTTTTGTGCATTACCTTGTTGCTGTTTAGTGATGGGAACATTATTTGGTGATGTGTTTGTAAGATTTCTTGAGTGATGATATTTATATTTAGCCTTTTCATGAGGTGCAATCTTGTAAAAACCTTCTGTCCGTGCGGATCCGGTAGCATGAATTCGAGTATCGTCCCGTCTCCGTTTCTTAGGAGGACTTGAATGCAAATCGGTGATACAATGATCCACCCAATGGGTATCATTCAACCAATAACCCATACTATCATTCGCCAAAAGGGTGTCATATGATTTTTTCAAATAAGTAATATCCTCATGATCAATCCCCTTCGTGAGGAATTCGTAGAGGATAGTCATTTCGGCGACCATATCGCGCTCTTTAAATTTGATATTACCATGCCGGTTTTCTTTAACGGGTTCGAAAATTGGTTCTTTCATTGGTTCCTGATAGTTTTGTAGTTCTTGTAGCTTTTTGTGTTTGGGTTTGCGAGGTCTTGGGGGTTTCTCTTTTCGCGGAGTCGTTTTCTGGATTTCAACTTTGGTCTCTTCTTTATTCGTGTATCCGTGGTCATGGAAGAAACTTTCTTTCAACGGTTCTGCATTATGCTCCGCACTTTCTTTCTGTGGTGGCATACAATATGAATGTTCAATGGCAACCTAAAACAGAGATACATTTCAAAATGGGAGAGAATTCAATTTTAATATTTTTAAGTGGGAAAAAATAAATATTGGTGAACCTAATTGGTTAATTAATTTAGTATATATACGTACTTGCGACCGTGGGCTACTTCCATCTGTTGAGCACTCCGATAGTCTTTTAACTCTCTCATCATCTTGATCTACTTTCTTCTTTTTCTTTCTGCGTTCTTCCAAAGTTGTTTCATCTTCTGAGCTCTGCTCCTTCTTAGCGGCGAGTTGTGCAAGGGCTTCAATTGCTGATTTTTCCATATCCGCACTTTCCTCCCCTTTACTGACCTCCACTTCTGCAAATTCTTCCATTTTAACCTCTTCCCTGGTTGCATCTTTAACAGTCTCCTTAACCACATCATTAGTTTTCGATTTTTCACCATCATCCTTCTGTCGTTCGTACTGCAATCTTTCCATTTCGATCTCCTGCATCCATTCTGTATTACGACGACGCCTTTCGAGATATTCCCTTTCATCCTCACTAAGATCGCTATCACTGTCCAGCAGCTTATCAAGCGTACTTTTATATTTTTTCTCGTTCGATTCAGAATTGAGTTTACGTTTATCTTCAATGTCGGTGGTGATCTGCATAGGTTCTGGGGTTTTATTACGAGCTTCAATTCCATCTTCGATTGGGGAAGAAAGAGAGATATCTTCAAGTGATACACGGAGGGGGCTTTCACCAGCTACAACAGAATAAAATGATCAAGTATGACAGAAGGAGGATATTTCATGGTAAATTCAATATTTTTAAAGAAAATAGATGATTTAATACTCACAAGACAACAATTTTAAAAACGATTTTAAGGAAATCTAGAGACTTTCTGTTTTTTTTTTTTAAGTTAAAAATGTTAAGTTTATACATAAAATAGACATCTGCGTATAGATGCAGACTAATGTTTAAAAATTTTGTTGGGTATAGAATCAGAAAACTTCTTACCATATCCATCTTTAGGTACAGGTGTTTTTCGATCTTCGGGCGTCCGACTCCTCTGCCGATTAATTGTCTTAACTTCCTCCTCTTCCCCATCTGAACTACTATCTTCATCTGAAGAGCTATCACTACTGGAACTAAAGGCCGATTCCGAACTGCTACTGCTTGAACTTGTTTTTCGAATCCGTTGCATTGACCTACTCTGACTAGTTGATTCAGAATCTGAATTCCGAATAATTTCCTCGCTATCTGAAAGTTTCCTTGTATCCTCATCCTCCAGAACGGGACTAGGCAATTTCTTCCGGCGGAAGCTCGGCATTTTGGGAAGGGCTGCACGCAATCCCAAGCCCAAACTATCTCCTGAGTATAATGAATCCCTATTTGATTCCAGTAAATAATTAATGTTGTCTCTTGTCTGTTTACCACCGGGAGCCAGACCTTCTTCTTTCTTTTCCCTTGTAGATTCCTCCTCCCACCACGTCTCGAATTTTTTAAATGCAGTATTCTCAATCATTTTTTTATTAAAATCACGTTTTAAAATTTGTTTGAGTTCTTGAGTGATTTGTTCTACAACACCATTTATTGTCGGTGTATGAGGATCATCTTTTCCATTAATATTGTCGTAACGGCGTGGAGGTAGTTGGTATGGCATGTAAGGCTGTGTTTGTTGCAGTTGGGTGAATTGAGGGTACTGATGGATGTACATGGCCTGAGAATTGTACGGATAAGCTTGTCGCCAATCGTGTGGTGTCGGATAACCTCCATAACTGTACGGAGCTCCAGGATATGCTAAAAAATATACATTTTTAGTTATACTATCACATTTATATCTTTCCATTACATAAAAATTACTATTAACAAAGGAGTTAGATTTACCTGGGTTGGATTTACATAAATAAAAAATTTAAAATCTAAACATAACTTGAAAAAATTGAGATTTTTTAAAATAGTGTTTAATATAATGAAAATTTTAAAGAAATATGAACAAAGCAGATGATAAAAAAGGAATGAATAAAATTGATAAAGTGCAATGCAACTAAAACTGCGCTTGCTTCCATACAAATTTTGAGGATCGTTAGAATAGAACATTAATAAATTTACTTACCAGGATACTGTTGATACGGATTATGAAATTGTCCTGGAATCATCGTATCAACCGGTTTGGGTTCTTCAATTTTCTGCTCTGTACTGCTTAAAGATGATAGACTCATCTTATCATCATCAGGTTCGGTCTTCCCAAGCATTTTAAAATCTGATTTATCAATGGGACTATAATTCTCCAGTCGTTCTCCGGTTAAAAGTTCATCCTCACTTGAAGAAATATCACTCCCAATTTTATCTATTTCAAGTTTCACTTTACGTAACAGAGCACTCGTTTCAAGTTCTTCTCTTTGTTTTGCAACGAGAGCCTAAAAAAACAGATGTGATATCTTTACTTTATAGAATTTTCAATTAATAGAAAGGAAAGTAATTAGAGATTTTATATTTAATGTATAAAAAAACATGTTACAAACTTAAGGTGAATTGCAAAGTTTCACAGTACAAATTGAGGTTATGTACCCAACCTAATTCAATGGATTAGGTTGATGGTGATGTTATGTAATAATAAATGGATATTTAAAGTACTTACATGTTCAATGGCATTCCTGTGACATTCAAGATAAATATCCCGAGAAAGAAAAGGTGATGGATGGGGTGAGATCGGTGCATCATCCGTTGACGTTTTCAGTGTGAATGTTGGATCAGGAGCGGGTGGATTTATCGCCATATCACTTAATGAAACACTAGAACGATCTACAAAGTAAAAATTTAGCAACCAACAAAAATCTGGATATTGTAGTATTACATACCGTCATCACTGTCAACTGATGTTGGAATATGAACAGGTCTGGTGCTATCCGTTGGAATTTTACTTTCATCTTCTGATTCTCCACCAAGCGATAAGAACGGAGGTGCCATTCCCGGCCCTTTACCTTTCAGTAACATCGCTATTCTATAAAATATAAGAAAAACATTAACAATGTTCATTGTCTTTCTCTAAGGACACATTCTTAAGAGACGGACCGCACTTTTTTGATTTGAACGCTTAACTTTTAATTAGTCCATTGTGAAATTTGATGTATGACGGAGAAACAAATACATATAACTCTATTTTGAGTAAACATGGTGGATATGTCCGGTCTTTTATTTAAATGTCTCAACTTCTTTCCAAACAAGGCTAGAGATATAAAAACACGTTTTGTTCTACCTTGTATCGAGATCCAATGTTTTAGAGTCTTCCTCGTTCTTCTCCCAAAATTTTTCCTTTTTCCTATTGCTACCTTTGCTACTATTCATTTTCTTTTCTCGATCCCGGTCTCTATCTCGTTCTCGATCCCTATCCCGATCTTTCCAATCTTTCATTTCACGATCTATCGAATGATTTTCCCCTGGCCATTTTGTTGTAAATGGTTTGTTGTTCCAAACGTCTTGTGACCACTGTCGGGAGGGTATAGGAGGGGGTACGTGCGCAGGTGGCCAAACTGGTGGTGCAGGAATTTGATGGTACGGACCATAATGAGGATATTGTGCATTAATTGGCATATTGTGCGGATAATCATATCTAAAAAATTTTTTTTTATTGAAACGTTCTAAAAGATGGTTAAAATACGTACGGAATAGGAGTCGAATTGGTTGATCCAAAGCTAGCTGTGTAATCGCTCGGAGTTGTTCCATACCCCAAATCCGAACTAGTTGGAGTTGCATATTCATTTCCTCTCTGGTTGTATCCCCTGTTATAACCTCGATCTCTTTCTTCATCTTTCCTATGGCTCCTCCGTTTCTCCTCCACTTCTTTCTCCCTTTCAGTTTCTTTCACTTCTTCTTTCTTTTCTTCCTCCACTTTTACCTTTACAATCGGAGGTTTCTCTTCTACAATCTTCTTTTCTAAAGTATACTCATCAAATTTCACTTTACATTTCTCTCCGAACGGATCCAGAAACACTTGCAGAACTTTCCCCATTACTGATGTGTTATTTAATTTTTCCACGCAACTTTTAGCCGCTTTAATTGATTCAAATACTACCCGTCCAATTCCAAGATGTTTATTTGTCATGGGATGGTAATAAATATACAACTCTTCGATCACTCCGAACTTTTGTACCATATCCCGCAAAAAATGTTTATCAATATTGTCATTCAATTGGAATATCGTTACTTCAATTGATGGGGGTTCTCCAACATAATTTGAATCTATTTTAAACCTGAAATAAACACATTTAAATAAGATACAAACAAATTTTGAGGTTAGGTTTTTAATTTTGCTCAAAAACGAATTTAAATTATGAAATTGAATATTCGGATAACAATCCTTAATATAAATATTAAGAAGAGACTTGTTTTATAAAATTTTATCGTAAATTGAAGGAAGAAATAAAAAAAAATATTAACCTAAAAATTGTAAAGTAAAATATTAGAAGGAACCTGATTCTAACATACAAATATTGTTTTGATTCATCTTAAATTGTTGAATAGAACATTTAGGATTAGATTTTCACACCCTGAAATTTCAGAAGAAAACAAAATAAAATTTTTAGGTTATGTTTTCAAAACTTGATTTATAAAATAATCATTATATATATTAGATGAAAGGATTTAAGGGTAGAGAAGATAAGTTCTTTTTATTAATGTATATAAATTCAGAGTGTATTGTTTGATTACCTAGGTACGGATAAATCAAGTGTTTCAAGCCTTGTCCAAATACGCGTGAGTGGATTTCGAGGATCTCTAGGGGTTGGAGCCATATATGATGGATCATTCGGTACATTGCCATCATATCTGTATAACTTATTGGCTCCTTTTACAAGAAATGGATCGATCATGAGTTTATAATTCCTAGGAGGTTTCGCATTGGGATGATTTTGTACGCGTCCTTCCATATTCCCGTTCATTCTAAAAAAAGTGTTATTAATATTATAAAAATATTTAGGAATAATTTACTTACATGTGAAGAAAAATATGTGGGCCCCCTGACAATAATAGAGAAGTAGTCAGCTAGGGTCATAAATATAATTCACTAGCATAGTAATTTGTGGGTCCCTACCGCCATTAAATCACTTTTAGTTTCGAATTAATTAATAACAAAATGGTTCCCTTAAATTAATTTAAATTAAAAAAAAAAATAAGCCCTTTTTTGTAATTACAATAATCAGCGATCACTCACAAAAGTTTATAACCTCCATAATGTCAAAACGCTTCAAACAAGTTCAATTGAGAGTTTGTGAAATGTGAAGTCGCGCGAATTAAAATTTTCAAATATATCATCCAAATAAGCATTTCAATATTAAAATTTAAAGATTTTTTAATTAATCCTCGATTTATAAATTGTTAAAAGTATTTTGTAAAAGTTTTGGTGAATTTTAAATTTTGTTATAGCGGGAATGAATTTGATTAGCGCGATCCAGTCTGGACCAATCTGAAGATAGATGCAAGGAGAGAAATAATGTAATGAAGTTAGTCGTATATAATCGACAGAACCACCACCTCCAGAGATAAAAAAAATTGATAGATAATGATAATTTTTTTTTTAATATTAAATTAAATTAAAAATTTTAAGTAAAATATTCTAAAAAATTAGAATTTTAAGGTAGGAATCTTTTTTTATTATAAAAAATTATTGGAGAAAATAAGTAACATCCTACAAAATATACAACCAAAATTAAAATATAAACAAATTTCAATCTTCTTCTTCTGATAACTCATCAATAAAAATATTAGATTTTTTTACGGTTTGTTGTCTACTCTGCCAATCCTGTTGAGATTCTAAGTATCCTTCTCTAATAACAGTATATTGATCCTTTGGAAGATTATATAGATGTAAATTATTAAAAATACTTTTTCGAAATCTTTCTTTCATAGATTGCCAGGTTCGATTCACAATCCCAGCCGCTTCCAATTCTTTCCAGAAGAGGTTACCTCTTAAATTATTATAAGCTTCTTTTTCCAGAATGTATTCAATAATCTTTTTATCCTCAGCATTGGTGTATGAAGGTGGAGCCATTTTAATTCGATTTTAATCTTAAAAATTATGTTATAGTGATTATGTTATGAGATAATTTCAATTAACTTACAATATGAATTATTAAATTGACCTACCAAACACTGCAACTAATTAAATAGTGATGGGATAACAATTTCAGTCAGGCAAATTTGTCTCGGAAAATTTGAAATGTTTTAAATTCTAACCTCAAAACGCGGTTTATGCTTTCCCTCCCTTTTCTGACAAAAATCACTTTTCTACGTCTGCTCGTCTGTCACACGAAGTTTGCGTCTAAACTATGTTTGGATTTATGAAATTTATGTTGGTTTATTACGGAGATTGCTTGCCCGCTACCTAGACAAATTTATTTTTATAGAAAACAATATTTTTTGTATGATTTTTATTTTATGTAAAAATTGTCTGAGAAAGACAAAAAATTATCCTAAAGAAATAAATTGGATGCCAATATATTTTCAGATGATATAATAGTATAAATACATTCTCTTAATAAAATGTAAAATAAAAGCTTCAAAGTTGCATTTTCAATTTGGAGTCCTTTTGCTAGAAATACTGCATAAAATAGTATATAAGTTGTTGGAATGTATTCTTCTAGCAATGCTTCCGCACTACGACAAATACCAAACTTTCTGGGATATAATCTGTTTTGGGTGTTAGTTCTTTTCTGATAAGCAAATTGGATAGTACTTTTAAATTTTGTGCTAAAATTTCCTTACACCTTGTCATTCGGCTGAAGTTAGAGATAGTATATACCAAATTTGGAAAAAATAAATCGTAGCCCAGAATCTCTTAATTTGTGCGGTTGCATAAGTTGAATAATCAACTGTGACAATCTATCCCAATAATACGTTAAGAGAAGACCAGTGTGGTACTTGTCTCAATTTTTGGAGATAAGTTCTTTTCAAATTTATATTTTAGGAAAATGTTTACATATAAACCCCTAGTTTTAAATTTTTTCACATCTTAACAAATATTCTTTTCCAGTAAGATTCGAATTAAGTTTCTGGCCGCACTACTACTTTATTGTGTACGGTTTTGGTTTTTTTATGGATACGTACAAAAATAATTTATTCATGAAAATCAAAGAAATTTGAATAGATTTCTTAAAAAATTGATTCTTTTTGCATCCTGCAGAACTTTGATTTTGTTTATTTAATAAATATTTACAATACAATGATATGATGGTAAAACTTCAATAAAATGCAACAAATTTTTATAGATTTTTTAATACTTTTATAATAATTACAGCAATTTTTCGTATATTCCATCTACACAGCATAATACATCCATACACACAATAAAAAAAAAAATTATGCAAACATGAATTAAAAATACTCTAACAGCCAAAAATTTATGTAGAAGGTAAAATATAAAAGCGCACTTTCAAATGAAAGAAATAGATAACCGCTTGCATCCAGCAAATGGATGCACACAGAGTTCCAATAGGCGCATAGAATAATTTAAACAAGGGTGATGTGTACGTTGTTTCAACATAAAAAAATAAATTACGTCTTTAAAAAAAAATAAACAAAAAAAACATCAAAATTTCTGTTTAAGTACAAAAATATGAAGGAAATGCAATCTCGGAATGAATACTATGCAATGCGCGTGTTTAAAAAAAATAAAAGAGATGAGAATACTGCAAGACAGTTTTCATTTCCTCTAGAATTAAAAAATATACACGAATCCTACAGGTTGCGGCTGGGATGCCACACTCTGCACGACACACACTCAACTTGGTACGTTTTGTTTTATTCAAGTAAAATCAAAGTGGGTGCTGAAGGAAGAAACTAACACACAAAGTGAACGGTACCTGGGGCCTAACACAATTTTATTTTCCATTTTTTAAAAATCAATCAGGGATTGTCTGTAATTATTACAAATGCGCACGTGCGCCAAGTTACGCTCACCTTGTTTCACAATACTGCTCTCGGCAAAATTTCCAGAAAGTACAGCAACCTAAAATTTGTTTTTTTTTTATTATTATAAAAATGAAAATTAAATAGAATAAGGGGGATTGTTAGGGAGGGGGAGAGGGCGGTGAATTTAAAAAATTTAACTGACGCACAATTATCCAATCGCAACGAAATAAAATTTACTGGTGGGTTGATGCAGTTTTTAGCTGCACATAATAGGCCCCGGTAAAAAAACTTTTGGGGCCCAATACGGTGTAAAATTTTGTTTCTTTTTGTTTTTAGTCTCAAAATGGGAAAGGCCAGGGATAGGGCGCTTATTTCAGAGCTAGATAATAATTATATATAATATATATATATGTATATATATATATATAGTAGTAATAATACGGAGTGTGTGGTCATGTATTTTATCCATATTGTCCTCGGGCCACGTTAAATTTTTTTTTAAGAGGGCCACGGGCACACAACTCACATTAGCACAGCACACACTAAGTGTCCAATAGTGATGGCGTTCTGCACGTACCTTATCACCATGCAGGGATGTTTTTAACCTGAATGGTGGAAAGGTTACGGGTTATTTGAGAAAATGATGAGACACGCGCAAATAGTGTGCGGTTTTTTTGATGGCGGGGAGAGAGAGCCGAGATGTTGCAGTTTGTTGTTGTGAGGGCCCTCTCCTCCTAGATCCTTATTCAATATTATTACAGATTATTAAATACAATTGGAGCGATCACTTCAAAACAGTTACGACACATCCTGATCTTCTACATCCTGAAGTTGCTCCTTTGCTTCAGCTTCTCCTGCAACAAAATTGCTCACATCAGCAATATGGTTCTATATTGTAAAATGAGCTACCCAATCAACACCATTATTATCTTTGATTAAATTAGATTATATTTGGCTACTTTATTTAATAGGTTACGTAATTTAAGATGTTCTAGAAAGTTGGTAATGCTATTAGAAGGCACAGTCATTCTAATCAAGCCACCTACTACAAAATGGGCTCTTTGAATACTGCAATTCCTGTTGAGAAAATTTTTCTGTTTCATTTCTAGGTTATATGTACACTTGAGAAAATGTTTTGTACTTACCATCCCCTTGCATGTCACTGGTCCATAAGGTGAGATTGTCCCTCAACAACTGCATAATTAATGTGCTATCCTTGTAACTCTCTTCGGAAAGAGTGTCCAATTCGGCGATGGCATCGTCGAAAGCTGCTTTCGCTAAGCGACAGGCCCGATCCGGACTATTCAGGATCTCATAATAGAAGACTGAAAAGTTGAGCGCCAATCCTAACCTGATGGGATGTGTTGGGGGTAATTCTGTCATGGCAATATCGCTGGCTGATTTGTACGCAACCAAGGAATGTTCAGCAGCCTCCTTACGGTCATTGCCGGTCGCGAATTCTGCCAGGTAACGGTGATAATCTCCTTTCATCTTATAATAAAACACCTAAACACAAACAGCATTATAACATTTTCGAAAAATTATTTTTTAAAACTTTTGGTTTTGAAAATGAGAGAATCTCCAAAAGCATTTTTTAATGTCTACCATCCATTGTAATTATCATTGAGGACTAAATAATATACAAAGATTGACTGAAAGATATAGACACTTTAGAGTAGCCAACTTAAGAGAAAAAATTCTTCTTTGTCTGTTTTTAATTATTATAATTCCAAATATCCGACAACTAGAAATCTGTGTAGAACAAATTTAAACAAGTTGATTTTTGTTTAAAATTCTTTACCTTTGATTCGCCTGTTGATGCAGCTGGAATTAGATGTTTGTCCAACACATCCAATATATCGGAACAAATATCCCTAAGCTCCTTTTCCACTTGACTACGGTATGTACGTATCATTTCTAGTTTGTCATCGGCCCCTTTGCTCTCTTCTTTCTGTTCTATGCTTGAGATTATACGCCAGGAAGCGCGCCTAGCTCCAATCACATTTTTATAAGCAACTGACAAGAGATTGCGTTCTTCCACAGTTAATTCCACATCTAATTTTGCTACCTTCTTCATTGCTTCTACCATTTCTGCAAAAATTAAATGTACTTGTATGTAGCAGATACTGATACAAAAAAAAAAAATCTTTGTAGTCTCAGTTTACAATATTTTCAATTTCTTGTTCTGTCTTAAACAACTATTTTTATTATTCAAAGTTAAAATATTATTTGTGCTCAAAATCAATTAATCATCTGGTAAAAGTTACCTTCAAACTCTTTTCTTTAATACATTTACAATATATAATACAATAAGGAATTTAAATTTAATTTTAGTAAAGTGAAAAGGACAAAATAAAGTCCATCTCATTTTTTTTTTATCCAAAACCAATATTGGCCTAATGAATTTCCCCCCTCCTAGATTTCCTCTCAAAAGCTGCAAGAAAAATGTTGGGAGAATAGTTCGGTGCAAGTGAAATGAGCGGTGTGTTAACAAGTGAGAAGAGTATGGGGGCGTGTAATGCACCCGCAA
>JAODAH020052682.1:0-10548 GCA_027574865.2 Coproporus ventriculus | reverse complement strand
TACTACCGCATATATATTTACACTTTCTTAATTTAAGTTCATTTACATTACAAGTTTATCTTGACTTGTGAATAGAACAATAGAGGAATTGATAAGATTTAGTTACTGTTTCACAATAGGTCGGACTTCAAAGTTAAATTTTATAAAGGGAAATGGGGGCTGTAACAGTTACTAGTAGAATCACAACTTGGTTTATTATACTAAATCAAAGTTCGTGGAAAATTAAGATAATTTCTGTATACTAAATAGTTTCAGACAGCATTACCACATACCCACCACAAGCTCTTAATTAGTTTGTTATGTATGTCGGACATAGTTCTTTCTGGCTTGCTTTACTGCATATTAAAATTCCATATGAAATTGAGTTTGTATGTCTCGCTGCATACGGAACATTTTTTTCGTTAGGGTTCTCTCCGCGCGATCCATAATAATATTCAAGATACTTACACTGCTCTGGCGCCAATTTCCATATTTTCCAAGCGAATATTTTGAAAAAATTTAATATTGCACTTAGATATAGAGCTCAATAAATTATTTTCCAAGTCTTAATAATTTTTCATGAAAAAAATTTGATAGTTTGGGGCACAAACTGTTAAACTTTTATTTCAACTAAAATTATCTATTAAAATTTTCTAGATTCATGTTAAATTTCAATAAATCCCAGAGCAACATTTGTGTATTATTATAGCCACCATATAATTTAAACTACCGCCAAAACAGACAACCATAAAATTTAACAGTCATTTTGGGAACGTGATTTGAATGTAGACCTTGCGGCGTGAGTTGCACTAATTTGCACATAAAATACATGGGCGCGTTGGCTTATCTTATGCGCCAGAAGCAACATCGCGAGTACAAATAAAAAATATGCGGAAAAACTGATAAAGAAAACGGGTAGCGCCTTGATATTTTTTTTTTTTTTACTTTGAGGGTTTATCGGAGCGTGTACACAGACTGTTAAGAAAAAAAAACTTACTGGAATCTGATATCCTTCCGTAAATTTAATGTTTTCTTAGCTGCGTATTGAACGGTGTTTTCCGTTGTAAATCTTATAAGAATAGATATTTCATCCTCGGGATAGTGAAATGGATTAAAATGTACAGAAGATGAATCATTTTTGGGTGGGAATCTTTAAAAATTGAATTGTAAATTGTGCTATTTATTTTCCAACCAATAATCAATTAGCCATATTTACGCCCCAATTTTTTTTATATGTTTGCCTTATAATAATTTATCAAGTGAATTGTATAATGGAAGCAGATTTATAAAACGGTTGTTGATTTTGGGAGTAATGAATTGTGAAGTTTACTGATGAAGGTAATTGTTTTTTTGGATTTGATGTATATTGAAGTCTCAATATATCGATTTTTATCACGCAATTAACTATGAGATAATTGATTTAATATATTAAGTTTCCATTTTTTATATATAATGCTATTTTAACTATTTTTTTGACTGTTTTTGATATATTTTTTTAATAACTTCTGAAACTATCAATCTGTCATTTTAAAAATATTTTATTATGACAGGATATAAATGTAAATTTAGATGTAGTGTATGAATTTTGTTGATAGAGATTCGCAGTTTGATGGCCAAAATTTTATCACATAAAAGTTTTGTATTAACAATTTTATTTTCTTTAATAACAAAATGTCATTTAGTATATAAACAGACACGACAAACATGAGACATTTATGAAATTTCGGCGCAAATGAAGAGCTACAACTGCAAAGGAAGCGAGAATTGTGGATAATGGTATGAAAATATAAATAAATTTTTTTGTTTTTGGATTTATATCTCGCTTTATGAGGCTTATTTAGTTTGAATTTATTACTTTATGCATGAATGTGGATTGTCGCATGGGGTTTACGACCAAGTTGCTATTTTAAATTGTAGACAATATAGATTGTTATTAGCAGGAGCAGGTTGTGGTTTGGGATTTAATTAGATTTGGTATTGACCCAGTACTATCGTTTCCTAGTTTACCAGCGAGTCGGCGCGGACCCTTAATTTACTTTATATATTAAACAAATAATGAAACGGCACTAGAACATCCTAAATAAATAGTTCATCCCCTCTTGATCTTCGATTGCTGTGATGGAAAACTACAATCAATTCAATAAGGTTAACTTAAGTTAAATGTCACAAAAATAATAGATAACATCTCCAGATGAAGCTAAAATTTAAAATAGAAAGTTCATTTTTCATACTGTTTACAAATAGTTTTTTTAACTAATGGCTTTCTTTGCATTAGATGTCATTTTAAATATCAAGTTACTTCTGAACTGTAAATTTGCATTACAAAATAAATAATTCATTTACTTTAAAATTCATAAATTCTCAAAAAGTAAAAGAGATTTTTAATTAAAAATAGAAATATGTCTAATATATTGTGTATTTTTCACGTATTGCATCTGAAATGCATTAGTTCCTTTAGATTAAAATTCAAAGGAAAGTATTAAAGCAATTATTCAATTGGAAAAATGCAACACAAATAGTTTCATATATAATGTAAATCCCACAATATTATACATAACAATCAGAAACTTTGCGGCGTAATAATTGAAGTAAAAGCTGTTGCAAATGCATCTCACAATTGCATTAAGTATAACTTTGAATGCAACACAATACATTTTGAAGTAGGTTTGGTATCTGTCGTGAAAATCCAAATAGTTTTCCCGGAGCGAATATAAGCCATACATTATATTCCATCTGATACTCATACCACCTCCCGTATCATTACTTTCATATTAAATTTAAATTCAAAAGCATACATCATATTTTAATAGATTGTGTGAGGAAAACCATGCTTCCACCACCCCTCACACCACCTTTTTCTAACTGGAACGAGCTTAATCTCTTCGCAATTTCAACATTAAATGTTCCCTATAACGTCTTCATTTAAGCTCGTGGGCGGATTTTCAGCTCTCTAAATATGTCTGGTGTTGAGAGCTTTGTGAAACTTTAAGACAAAAAAATTACGATCTACTTCATTTACATTCTAGAGTATATTTTTATGTTAATTATAAATATTTTAGTTTGAAATTTTTGAGATGTCAATTCGTACGAATTTTATTTATAGTTTGTTGGATGGGGATATTAAAGTTATGGGTTTCATCTCCTTCGAGCCGTTTCTTTATCGCGATAGTGGAATAATAGCTTCGGGTACAAAACGTTATTTGTCATAAAGCACACAAATTGTACGAGGCTCAACGAAAGCATAAAGATAGCACTTGAAGACAAGATAAAAAATCTTCCCCTATATTTTATCTCAACTTAAAAAGACAGCTAAAAAAATGTAGGTACAAACAAACATAATATGTCTAATGTTAAAAAGCGATTAACATCGCTTTTATTAACGTGATTTCTAAGCATTTTCCTAGCAATATTTTTTAAATGAAAAATCTAAACGAATATTTTAGATTATTAGATTTACATACATAAATCACCTTAATATAACAACGAAACTTCTTTACAAATTTTAAATAAGTCTACTTATAAAATATTGTGAATTTTAACAAGTAAATTTCACGCTAGAAAGACGAAATAAAACGAAAATGCCCGTTAGTGTCCTTTTATGCTTGTGCATTTAATTTATACTTTGAACGAAAATGTAGTATAATGTTACTCTCGTCTCTTTTCACACAAAAGAATTAGATTTTGCACAACCAAATCGCACAAATAAAAAAAAACTCCAGAGTGATGCAAATCCTTCCCGGTTTGTAAAGTGTAGTCCTGGCGGATAAGCACGTTTCATCCTGTTTACATAAGTCCCACAAGTAAGTGTATGGGGTTTTTTTAAAAAAAAGTGTGGGGTCAGACTTTTTACGCGCTTTATATTGAATACCAAAGGGGGTGATCAACAAGGCCACAGGATTCCGTGCGTGTAAACAAATGGGGGACAGTGGTTCAAGTATCCCACTTATTTAGAAAAATTCAACGTTGCAGAAAGAAAACTGTTGTTTTCAGCAGAAATATGCATTCTATATGTAAATGCTTTTATCTTTTAACAGGAAATTATTTTATTCGCTTAACTGATTTGAATGCGATCGGTGCTGACATTTTGAAATTGCAATGGCACACGTTTTGTAAACGTATTTCGCATTTTATTTTTTAATCTGTATGGTATGTAAACAATTTAATGAATGTAGCAATCACATCGCGTAAAAATGTTGAAAATCATATTTCTGGATAGCTTGGTTAAATGAAGGTAATTAAATGAGAGTAACGGAATCCTTTTTAAAAGAGAAAAATATCAGTTTCATGAAATATTTTTCGTTGATTTGGGGTTGTGATATTTTGTTATAATTGTGCCAAAAAAAAAGATCGCGAATATTTTGGAATTTTTAGTAAATCACACGAACTTCTTTGTTTTGCCACGAATTTATTTAAATACCGTCCCCAGGTTTTTCATGTGGGTGATATTTTCAGTATTTAAGTAATTGCTTTTAATTAATAAAATTTTCAGTTAGGAACTAGATATAATAGTTTGTTAGGATATGAAACAAAGCAGAACGAATAGATATTTATTCAGAAAATACAACTTCCTTGCAAATTCATAGATCATCCTCCCCATCAAATAAACAATAAATAAACTAGAAATTCTCTTATAAAAGCAAGAATTGATCGCTGAAGCACATTGATATCCAACAAGATACGCTTTCAATAGTCAGAAAATATTAAATATTTATAAACGCTACATATTTATAAACAATCACATATTGGACACCCCTGGGTTTCGTTTTGATATATAAATAGAGATTTCAAAACAACATAAATCGAAACGTGCACATATAAGAAAAACATCATTAAAAGATTCTGTGAAATTTCAAATAAAATATTAAGTAATGTTGTTTTCCAATTTTCTCCACAAAAGCCAAGGATCAACGTTCAATTCTATGTGACGTTTCAAGATTGGATTCGTATGAAACGTTAACACATTTTGTAAAAAGAAAGGAATAAAAAGTGAACATATTAATGTAAAAGAAATATTTCTAGAAGAAAAATTAGAAGATTTTATTGCGTGATACATTACCTTTCAATAAAAATTTATTCTATTCAATTAAGAAGGGGCCTTAATGCCCTATGTTCATCAGTATTAAACTTGTTAAAGGGAAAAGAAATTAAGGTAGGATTAAGTTTAGTAGGGATTAAGATATATTTTTTGGGTTCGGATAGTAAATAAAATTGTAGCTATCAATATTTCAATAAAATATTCTTTTATTGTGAGTAGGATACATTTTTATTTGAATATGCGACGAGGTATATTTTCTGAACATAAATCGAGATCCTGCACCGTTGATATACGTGATTTATTGCTTGCGATGATACAAATGGATGTTGTAAACCCCAAAAACAAAATTGTATTAGTTGAATGTAACTGTGATTGATTGAATTGACAGATTTGAATGCGTGATGTATACGCTAGGGGTCGATCGATTTGTGTGTACATTGTGGTCCCTTAAGTTTGTGGTGGATGCGCCGGGACGATTAAATCAAACGCTACGACGCTTATCTCGACCAGCATAAAGAATACTATTAAATTAATTTCAGTCTATAACACGCTTCAATTTGTAAATTAATTGAAGCAACTTACTGACAAGAATTTTGACTTTTATTTAATACAGAATTTTAGTTTACGACACATACACACACATACATTCATACAGACTTCCGTAAAAAAGTTTGTCTTCATGGAGTCTTGTTTCAAAATTTTAATCGATAAAATAAATTTTAATAATTCGTGGAAACATTTTAATAAATCTCCTCACTAAATTCCTAAAATACTCGTCCCCTTTTAATGCATGTCAGTTTAATCTTCCTAAACGCTACCAGATTACTTAATTAATGAACTTTTCAAACATGTTATTGCCTGCTCTCCAGCTTTATTAATAATTCAACATGGATCACTTAAATCATAGTTTGGAGTGGCAGACCCTCCATACACATCAAAAATTGCTGCGTGAGCAACTTATATACGAATACAAATAGCTCTGTAAGATTGTACCTTTCTTTTTTTTACTGCCACTCATAAAAACAAAAAGCGAAGAAGCGCATATTTCTCTCTACCACAAAAAAAATTCAAAAAGAGAATAAAAAAGGGATAAATAGTAATGTGGTTGCGGGGTGGTTCTTTTTATATGACTGCAGTGTTGACGATTTTTCCATAATTAAAACATTAATGATTCAGTTCGGATTGGAAAGCGTTCGAATATAAATTAGGTTGTTCAAAATTCATAGATGAAATATTTGGTTTTCATTTTATTGGATGCAGAATAAAAAATTGGGTGTATGTGTGTGGTTGGAAGTAGGGTAATTTTCCCTGTTGATAAAAAATTGCCTGTGAGGTGACCCTCATGAAAATTTATTGCTGTTTACTTAGGATTTTTTTATTTAATACTTTTTATACAAAAATTTTCCATAAATTAGTTAGATAGAAATTTTTTGTTTCGATATGATGTAGGATCAACAAATTAAATACATTTTAATTAAAAATTAAAACATGGAAGGTTTCATCTATAATTTAATTTCGTGTAAATAAATACAACATTGGAAATATTTCATATTTCTGCTTTTAAAACTTTATTGACAATTTCTCATAGGAGGCTAGAACTTCTAGAACGTTCCAGGACGCCACTGGTGCATTCTTATACAGAATCTTATAAACACACTCTTTCTATTACTATCAAAATATAAAAAAATGTTAGAATAATAATATTTTTTGAATTCATAAATCAAAAATTCTACTTTTCTCGTTGAAAATAATATTTTGATGTAATAAATAAAGTGGTGGATTTGAAAATGAATATTCCACGTACACGTCGGATAGAAGTATTATATTTGATGGGGTGCGACAATGTGGTGGTGATTTTTTATAAGTTGATCCTCATTGATATTGCATGCAGTGAAGATCTTCGTGGGGTTGTCGAACAGGCCACCACCCGCCCATAATTCACAATAACGAGCTTCCATCTTTCAGAATTCCACCCCCAACCACTATCTGAATCTCCTTCAGACATGCCATCCAAACTGATATTTCTCATCTTCTTATCCTCACAATGCAAACGCATTCTTCTATAATTGCTCCCACTTTAATATAATCACCATTATTATGGCCCTGTTTTTCACAACAATAATAAAATATTCAAGTTTTAACTTCTCAAAAACAACTATTTTTATTTATTCCATCTCAAAAACTTTAAAAGCTTTAAATAAATTTTATTACTCCTATCAATTCTTTTATAATCTTATTTCTAACCCACCCACCTCCCAAAATTTAACATTTGTAAAGAATATATTTTTATATAAATTGAGTTTACACATCTAAAAGATATTCACCAAATCGAAACATAAAAAAAATGAATGGAGTTCCGGATGTACTGTATTCACGTTCTATATTCAATACATATGCAAATTCACACCCAAATGTATTGAAGTATTTTGAAGGTGTGAATATCCTACGAAGAAAATATATTAAAATTCCTAAAAATACAAATCTTAATTGTTGATATGAATTTTCCTTTTATAAGTCTTTGATTTATGAACTGTGTTAGAATTCGAAAGAGATTTTAATTCCAGATAGAGAAGTGCATTTTGGATTCGAGTAAAATCAATAAGCTATTAAAATTTATTCTTTGTCGGAATATTAATTGTGATAGAAGGAAACCATTAAATTCACTGCTTATTTTATCTTCCTTCTTTGTCAATATCTTTAAGTAAGGAAAATAATTTTTTTAGTACTTATAGTGGGAAAAGTAAACTTTGTTCTTTAAATAAATTTTCACAGGTTATCACATTATTTTTATTGGGATGGTAGAGTAAAGGGGAATTTTAAATAGATGAGTTTTGTTAATTAAATCGGTGCATTGATGAATTTATTAGTGGAAGGTTTATCTGAAATTTGTTGTTTATTTCATCCTAAATGCATTTAAATTATACGTTAATGATCATTATTACTAAAATCATCAAAAATTTATTATTCATTAATACGGCAAAACAAAAATTTATCAATAAAAAAATAAATAAAATTAAGAAAAAAACAAAAATAAATACAAACGTACAAAAATTTTTATAAATTTGTTCTGAACTTACTCCAGAAGCTTAATTTCATATATGAAATAAACTAAAACTGTCATAACAGTTCGGAAACTTTTGAATACTATCTCCCCTAACTTTCTCAAATGTTTTCAATTCGAATAAATGAATCGCAGCGTTTGTATTTTTAAGGAATCTGTCAACCTTTTTAGTGTAACTCGAATGAAACGGATTGGATTTATACTATCTTATCCCTCTTTATTTTTTTTTTTTTGTTCCCGTTCACATTATAGATTTACAACAAAACACAAAACGCTAAAAGGGAAATAGGGAATAAAATAGATTTTATTTTAATCTAACAAAAAATAAAACAACACATAATCTGATTAGAGATCAAATATAAAACACAAAAAAAATATTTTTGCAATTTTAAGTTATGATCGAACTAAAATTATATTTATGGATCGTTAATTATTTATTGTTTTTTTATTTCCTTTTGTTAAACAACGTGCCACATGTATTTGCAAAGCAAATCTATCAGATTTCGATAATGCACAAATTATGGATCACCGATGAAAGCACACCAAACATGAAAGCACAATCCATCAGTTTTTGTAGGGCCTCACTCTAACCCGTATAATTAAGTTTTCTTCATAGGGAATTGGTAAATGGGCGCACAGATATTCCGGTTAATATGTCTTTTCCACTTCGTGAAATTAATCCGACACCAATTTCAATTACATACATTCATGGAAATATACTGGGATATGAATTTCACTTTAAAGCGGTAAGTTGAAACTTACAATTTAATTTACTTTAAATGAATATAATTCTTAAAAAAACCAAAACAATTTAAATTTAAAAGTATAAAAATTTAATTTAAAGATAAAACTTGATTTGAATCTTTAAAACGAAAAATGTATGTGATGATACGAATAATGTTTAATTCTATTCAGGAAAAGCGATAGATTAAAAAGATGCCAACCCAAAAAAAAAAAGTTTAAGAGGGGAAAGTTCAATAGATTAAGGACGAAAAAAAAGAAGGAACTGTTAAAGGAGTAATTCGAGGAATTAATTCGAGAAAGTCGAGCCGTTGCGTTGGAATTTAAGGAAAAGTAAATTATTTCATGATATGAAAGTGTTCAGGGAAACGAGTTTTCAAAAGAAATGCGAATTATATTTGTTAAAAAAAATCTGAGGAAAGAGTAAAGAAATATTGAATTGGATCAAATGTTTATTAAAATTTTTGATTGAGTTTTTATTTCTGGAAGGGTAAAATTAATATTGATCTGGAATATTTAGCAGAAATATTATCTAGAACTATATAATATGAATTAAATTAATCTTATCTAGTTACAGAAATGGTAGATATTATAGTTACAAGTTCCGAATGCAGATTAAATGGCTTCATTAATTAACATTAAGAGGATTTGCTTTTTATGAAGCTTTAAGAATTTATGGAGATATTTATATGGTTATATTTATTTGAAAATTTAATCTTGTAATTTTATTTTTCATGTTTTTTGTATTAAAACTAACATATGACATATGATATCTGACATTTGACAATTTGACTTTTAATGCTTAATTTTAATAAAATGAATAGGTTTTCTCTTTTTGAATTTTTGAATTTTCTATTTCGATATTTAAAAAATAAATAAATAAATATAAATAAAATACTCAAGTGGAATATTCCTTATTCGAATATTGCAACAAATTTAATTAAATCGTACATGTTCAAGAAACAAAATTGAATATAAATTTCTTTTTCAATTTAATTGATTTACATCCCATCCGTTTTGTAAATATTTAGTACAACACTATCACTACAATGCATTATGCAAATGCGCAAATTTTAATTAACAATCATAATAATAGAGCAAGCAATAAAATAGATTATTACATGGAAATTGTACGTATGCGCACGTACATAATTTAATTGGCGGTTAAATTTGCATATCAACCCCGTATCAATCCTATTACATTCAAATTAATTGAAAAGGAATCGATTTTTACCTTTTATACATTTTTCCGTATTACGTGAATATATTTTATCCAATATCCTGACTGGTAAAATATTGAAAAGTTAAACGGGGTGATCTATGTATGGTATTTTCAGGGACAATAGTCCAAGTTTCCTATTTCGATTCGATGGAAATAAGAGTTGCATACCAAAAACCTCAGGAGATTTGTCAAACTTCGTTGGGATGGCACGTGAACAAGAGTAACAAAACCCCCTGTTTGAATTTAGAACAGTGGCTGTAAATTCTATTATGTCTAACGGTGGCTCGCATAAATTGTAATAAAACCCGGTTGAGGTTTTCTTGAATATTTCCCTTTAATAATTAAACGTCAGGCAAAATAGAAATAAGAAGGATTGTCACGAATTTTAAAATATGAAATGAATGTCTAGGTTTCATTGCTTTCCTCAACTTTTCTATTTTTATTAAATAATGCAGAGCTATATACCAGTCAGAATTTTGTCTTGTTGAAAGCATTTTCAAGATAAGAAAA
>JAODAH020052645.1:0-184418 GCA_027574865.2 Coproporus ventriculus | reverse complement strand
CAATAGATTTTCCCCCCATTTAAAAATAAATATATAATTTACTATGTTCAAGCACACATACATTAAAAATATCAAAATTGCGGATCTGGATACTTTCATGCCAAGAAAAAGTAGAAAAATATTTTTTTTTGCTGTTAACAAACACAGTTTTATTTCAAATTTTATGTGGATATTCGTTTTATTGGTATTTAACTAAAAAAAAAAAAAAAAAAATGCCAAAGCTATAAGTAGCTCGGGGCACTAATTAATCGAAAATGGGAAAATATGCCCGTGTGCAATATAGCCCCGGTCACCCCAAAGTTGTGATTTAAATCTGTGTTTTATTAGTTCTATTCCTTTTCCATTATTATATGTTATAATAGAAAAATATATAAATGAATACTTATTAAATATTTACAAATTAATGTTCGTTGAAAATTTATGGTAAAAAGCCATCAATAAAATTTTAAAGATTTCACAGAGAGATTAAAACAACTATTACCTAGTTCTAAAGTAATAACATAAAATATAATAAATCTCATTACAAAGTTTAATTGTAAAATATTGTTATAGAAGAAAGAACTGCTATAAAAATATGAATAGATAAAAATCTGAGTTACAAAAGAAGAAAGACTTCTAATCTATTAATATTGAAAGGTCAATCTTAAAAGCAATATTTACATGACAAAAGAATAAAAACTGTAAGCAGTAAAACTGAAAGTACAGGTACATAAACCCGATATAAATCATAGATACGTTCTATTCCTTGGGAGTTAAATATTTATAAAATATTGATTACTAATTTAATTTTTTATTTTTTATTGGCCGATTCATTGATGTATATTTGTAAATAAAATATTACTTATAATGCCAAGTATTACGACAACGTTTAAATTGGAATATAATTTGAATTGCGTTAATCAATAAATTTTATTGCCACGTCAGTTTTTTCCGCTCTCAATTTTCTCGTTGTGTTTTGTAAACGATTAAAAATAAATGCAAATAAAGCGATAAACATACTGAAATGTTAATTTCAAATTAACTTCTGAATAGGGCAAATATTTCTAAATTAAACAATAAATTACAATAAGTGCCGTACAAAAACGCTTTTCCCTTTCATTAAAACCAGTATAAACTGGGAAGTAAAACAGACAAAAATTTATTCTTTGTGTCGCTTATATTCTACGCGCTTCCGTTAATTATAAAATCGAACAATTTTATTGCGTTTGAATTTTAATTATATTTTCTTACATTTATAGTTTATTTTTATTTTTTAATTAGTAAGTAATTACAGGACTGAAACAGAATTTGTGTTACTAAGAACAACAAAAAAACAGTTCAGAAGAAATAAAAAGCTTAGCAAGTATAAAGTCAGCTGAAATTGATTATTTATATTCTAAAAAATATATAATATATAATAATCCCCACAAATAACTTAATATATTATAATCCTATCAATGTGCTTCAAGCTTACTTCCAAATGAGTATAAAATGTAAAACAAAAAGGAGATTTGTAGTGATGGTAACCTCTGCGCTTTCAGGAAAATAAATATCAAAACACTCATTAAAGCATCATTAAATAAATCTTTCTCCTCAACCCCTCTCCCTTAATATGTTCAAATTAATTGCAAAATGTAAACTAAAATCAATATTAAATTATATGCATTAATATTAATTTGCAAATTAATGGTTAAAAACAAATAGTATAAACAGTAATGAAATAAACTGGCAATAAAGGATGAATTTAAAAATGAGTACGTATTTTTGATATTAAATTTTGCTTTATATGAGGATATTATACCTTTAAATAAAAATTCTGTGCATTTTTAACTATTTTGTCATTTTTCAACTTTGACATTTTGCTTGAGGAAATCTCAATTTTAATATAAACAATATTGGAATACGTGTAATCGATCGGAAATTCTCCGTAAAGTCCGAAAAAGGAAGTTCTTTATAACCCACACTCAACATTTTACCACAAAATCGAAAAAACTGTTTCTTTCATCCCTTCGTATCTGTAAAGCAGCCAATTTTTATTATCCGGTTAAAGGTTTTTTCGTTAAATTTGCATGTTGGTTACAGTCTGTATCTAAATAAGGAAGAATGTATTATTACACTAAAATTAAATATTTATTGTAAGTTGTTGAATATGTCCTCCCCCTTATCACATATGGGCGTATCGGATTTCTAATAACTTTACAAGAGCAAGCAAAAATGTATATGAGAGGGTATTATTACGATCTCATACTGAATTGCCTATGCAAGAAAATAATGCAGGTACAAATAATTTAGTTATTTTCTTTCTTTTGTTCTTTTTCGAACAATACAAAGTTCGTTTGATTTAATTGTTGCTAAAATACTACAAAATAGGTCGTGTATTATAAGAACATTAGAAAAAAATGAAACGATTGTAGAGAAAAAAATCTTGTTGTGTATTTGCATATTAAAAAGTTATTAATCAGTAAATGATATAAAGTTCAAATGAAAGAAATAAACGAATAACATGTGTATCTATTTACAAATAGAAATAATTTTAGAAATAAGTAATGTGTAGATTAATTTGGAAGCGTAATAGTAATAAAAAAGAGGATTTGTTGATTATCTCTTCTAGCTCAATTTAAAACATGTTAAGTAAATGTGTAGATCTGTGATTTAAAGCACAAGATGTATTTACGTTGGCGCTATTAAGAGAATTGTGTTGCCATTAGATGCATATGTATGAACTTTATGAATGGAAAATTTAAAAATAGATTTAGCACATGTTTTACAATACGTATTGTTAATTTACACTAATTATATCTAGTTTGAAAATTTCAATTCGTTTGCATTATATAAACATAGGTCTCGAGGTACAAAAATTGTAATTCGGGCAGTTTGAATATAAATTGTAGAAAGCCAACATATTTGTGTGCGGACCAGGTTAGTAATAACATTATAAAATAAATTTTACAAAGCTTTGGCGATTGTAATGCAAATTGAGAAAACTACATTAACACTTACTCAATGTGGATAGTTTTAGTAAGACAATTAAATTTAAAAATGGAATTCCATTTTTCAGATAATTTTCATATTATGGAAATGTAAGTGGTAGATCAATTTTTTATACATTTTTTACCACTTTTAGAATAAAAAAAAAACTTAGGGTAGTTATTTCAGTGAAAATAGTAAAGGGTTTTAAATTCTTTTTCAATATTAAGAAAAAGAGAGTTGCAGTTGTGTTTATTTATTTCGGATCTATCTGTCGCTATTTGCTTGACAGTCTGCCAATAACTATGCATGCACATATTTACTATATATTTATACTATCTTACTTTATCTTTAATATTTTTTAAATAGTTTCGATCAAAATTGTTGGTGGTTCATATTTTTTAATTTAGAATAACCATGCGAGTAATAAAAACAGTTTTAGTAAAATCGCCAAATGATTAATTTATGGGTATGGAGATTTTTACTAACCCATTCTTAAAGCCTCCATGTTCAATATTTTTACTATTAACTAAGATTAATTTAATTTTGTTCTTGTACTAATTTTGTTTCATTTAATGCTGTTGACATTTCTGTTTATAAACAGAATTAAATTGAATATAAAAATTACATGTCAAGTGAGAACTGTTTGGAATAAACAAGAAGCTATTAAACTAGAAAAATGTAAATGTATATAAAGAAACAAACTAGACAAATATTTTCTCTGATTTTATATTATACATTTATATTACAGATCCTTTCCAAATTATTTAAATTGCTTAAAATAAAATGTTTTTGTGATTGATGGTGCATTCAAATTAAAATTGTAAACATAACATACTGTCAATCAAAAATAAAAACAACGATATTTTTTCTAAATTTTATTTCAATCTCTCAAAAATTGTGCACTTAGAAAATTGAAGATTATCTGTAACATTTATATAAGTTTTATACAATTCTCGTTACAGTAATACGAGACACCTACAGTTGAAAACTACACGATGCGACGCTTGATATATAAATGCCTACTTGCTCAAGCCCAAGTAATGTACATATAGTACAGTAATAGAAGACGACGCATTCAAAATCGCAATTCAAACAATTTTTTTTCTACTTCATTCACAAATTAGTAATTTATTTTATTTCTCAAGATATAAAATGATAATAAAATATGCAATATGTAATAATTTAACTTTTTTTTCATAATTTTTATTTACAAATAAATTAAAGAGGCAAAAATAATGCCCATATTTCTCGAAGTTCTAAATTTATGATATTATTGAAATGTAAATATTGAAAATTTTACATTTTCTTATATTCGCAAATTTTGATTTGGGTAAACGATTAATATTCCAATACATCGCATTACATCTGTTCAATATACGTATATAAGGGTCGATCTATAAGGAACATTGCGAGGGATCTATATTGTATTAGACCACTTGATTAATTTTCATATATCAAAGCCTAAAAAGGATTATAAAACTGTATTCAATTTAATTTAACCATAAATAACCAGGCAAAATATGACAATAATAAATTGTTAGGCATTTTTTTTTAATTTCTCTCCAAAAAGTGTTTTATGTTATTGTTAAAATCGTGAAAATTAATTAAAATATTTTCAAGAGATTGTTTTTGATGATTAAGCATTTAATTTGCTTTAATTCTATAAATATAAAAAGAACTTTTATTTTAAAAAAAAGAGATAAAAGAATAGTTGAAACAAGATGTGTGCTTAATCAGGTTTCGTAAAACCTTTCTGTCTGTAATATTGAGTACTCTTCATTAACCATTCGTTTCATATAATGAAGTGCTCACTTCAACATAGAATGGGCATAGTAGTATTTCACAAATTCAGACAGAACATTTGGAATACTTTTCATTCAACGCCAAGCGAAATCTACATAATTTGCATTATAGTTTCTCGCGTTACACTCTCGTTGTGCTTTTATACAGAACTTTTGGTACAGGAACGAACTTTTATTTTGAAAACACAAATAAAGTTCATTATATATTATTATATTAGAAATATGTAATTTAAACTTTAACAAATTTAACAAAATTAAAAGATTTTTCAAACTATTTTCGTGGGAGAAATATGAGTATGTAACTTTGAATATTAATTTCAGTTCGTAACCACTTTCATCTCCTCAATATCTTTTGAATAATAGTAGATTTTAAGTTTATTTAAGTCGGTAAATCAATTTATAAATATTTATGTTTTGTATAGAGCAGTAAAATTAATTTATAGTTAATTAATACTATCTGTAATTGGCTAGTTACGTGTAAATGGAAAATTATTTGTTGTCGATTGTAATCGGAAGTTTATTTGCTTATTGATAACCCTATATTGTGCAACATAACTAAAAGTCCTGTAACCAGGTCAAATTACTAATTAACGCCATATAAAACGTTTTCAAATACAGGAATTACACCGTTATCAATCAAAACGTACGTACGATCTTTACTTGGACTTACATAATGTTCAATTTTACGGGACGATAAACATATTACCAAAGAGGTAAAATTGCTATCGTTAGTGCAATTCATTTAGTTAGTATTCGGTGCACGTCTTTTATTCCTACAACAATGACTCCTCACCCGATTTAAATATAGCTTTCAAATGAGTAGGGGTTAAATTTTGCTAAAGCACTTGTTGAGCTGATTACATTACCAACTAGGTAATATTATTGATTAACTAATAGAATGCTTTAATTGTAATAAGTAAATAATCAATGAATACATAAATATTTACAGTTGTCTAAGTAACAAAGGAAAATTTAAAAAATGTCCATATTTATGTCTTTATTAAAACCCATTAATGTAGATACAATTCAGTGCAATAACCAGGAAAGTGCAACAGGTGCAAAGGTACAAAGCGCAGGACAAAAATTGGCTATTAATGAAATTGTCGCGCTTTAAAGTTACCATCACTTTAATATCGAAACTACTTTTGGATTTTTAAACACATTCTCTTTTACCAGTTAATGATTATTTTAGTTTCTTCATTGAATAGTAATATGGGTATGAAAAGTGTTTAGTAAGTTCGTTGGTTATCTTCTTACAACTTAGATCTGCTTTTATTAAAATTTTTTCTTTGAACTAAATCGAAATTATTTACTAAATCATATTTTGCGTTGTTTATTTTTCCATATTTTTATTTTCTGAATACATAGAAAATTTAGGTAACTTAATTTATTCTCCTTTATGATTATAAGATTAATGCTTCTCTCAGATTGTTTACGAAGACTTTAAAAGTTGAATCAATTAGTATAATACGCATCTGTATTCTTATTAAAAAGCTTTTGTGATGGTATAAACTTAATAACTCAGACCTAATGTATATTTTGTTTTTTCCTTTCCTTTTCATAAAGAGCATTTTAATAATTTAAAAAAATTAATTGGTTGCTAGTAAAATGTGGAAGTAGTCGACTTTGACTTTATGATATATACTATGTTCTTAGAGTAACTTAAGAAACGAAATTATTTATCTTTAATAAATATTTCAAAACCAACAAAATATATTTTCAATTATTAAGGTGCCATTCCCTTCATAAATTAAATGCTTTAATATAGAAGGGTTTTCATGAACCATTTAATAATAAGAACGATCTTTGACTACGAATTGTGGGGGTTTGATAAATGGTGTCGAATGATAACACGAAACTTTATTAGCCTCAAAAAGGGAGAAAGCGTGTTTTAATCTTTGTAGTTGAATTATAAAACAATAAAATATCCATTAAAAATATCTAATTTTGGGCTATACAATTTGAGAAATTATATTCTCTAACACCTTCATTATAACATCACCATGTTATTATCTTTTAATTAAAAATCAATGTATATTAAAATTTTAGGTAAGAAGAAATTAAAAGAAAATAATCTTGAGGCACTCTTTACGTATTAAATAAAATGATGAACATAAAATGAAAATTTGAAAATAATTATGTATAACTTATCCATAACGGGACTTTTTTAGTTTGTCTTATAAAATTCTCAATCATCTCGCAAATTTAAAGATTGTTTAATTTTAATATTGGACTACAATTTTCACAAATCTTGATAAGTTATATTTATTGTGTTAGGTTAGTTTATAGCTTACTTTAAATAATATTTTATTAAATATACAACAATTTAGGAAACTAAATTTGTAAGCAATGCAATGAGTTATCTTAGAAGATTACATCAAATTAAAACTTTATTAACTTTGCTATAGTTTCCAATTTGAACTAGCTTGGTAGTAGGATTAAAAGACCTTTTCTTTCGAAAGTAGATTACTTCAGGTAAAGCACCCAAATTAGTATTTTGCATTCATCATATTAGATTTTCTAATGAGATAGAAATAGGAAAACGGAAATAATAGAATAAACTAAACATATGAAAGCTGTTTTCTACGAACATTCTGGTTTACTTATTATTTTATATCAAAGATTTGAGATAAAGAATATAATTAAAATTTATTTTACTAAGAATTTTGTCTCAATTTACAAGAAAAGATTCCTACATTACTAAACAAAAGTTAATTTATCGAATTTAATGAAATCGGAAAAGTAGCAAGGACTTGAAATGTGAAAGGAAAACAATTAAAAGAAGATGAAATTGGACGAACCAAAGTGCACCTTATAATAGTAGAAAAGAAAAAAAATCCTGAAATCGATATACAAGAAAAGAAAAATAAAAACAAATAATCATCATAAATACAATGTGATAATATTAGTAAGAAAAAGTTTAACCAACAAAGAAAAAATGGAAGAAATATTTTGAGGTCATATAACACTACATGAAAGTAATTAGACTCTTGTCGATTGATCGACTTTCCTTAATTTATTTTAATAACCCCGTATTAAAATGTTGAGGTTCATGATGAACTTTGAATGGATTATTCATTCGCAGTAGAAAATGAAAACCTTTTTTTTTTTATTTGGGCAATGCAATAAAAAATTCAATTTCCGACATCTGTAAGTTGACACTCATGAAAATTACTTTAAAACATTTAATGAAAATATTCAATCACTAAAACATTTACTAGATATCAAATTAATTACAGAGTAATTTGTCATATGGACAAAATTTAATTGCTTCGCGTCCGTTGCTCTATCAAATTTGTCACTTGTAATTGGCATGATGCTTACCGAACTTCATTTATGATTTAATAATAATTAGTTTTAACGAAAATGTGCAACCGGTTGTAATATAGAACCACAGTTTCAAAACACATGCACATATTTTAGGTGTATACAGGAAAGTTGCATTATTTGATTATAAATGTACCTATATGCACAATATTAATTGTGTAAACATAATTCAAGTACTATGAATTTCAATCAATAAGTAGCAAAATGGTTTGATGAAAGGTAATGCAAAATAATTAAGAACTTCAAAGTAATAAATACGGAAGCGACATATTTTATGTTCATCCTATAAAATCAAAATCATTAAAAATCGTATCGTTATTGTGAATTGCTTATTTGACATTCAAGAAATAGATGATTTGACCTTTACATTTCTGAAAATAAGAACATATTGAATGTAAGAGAAAAATGGATCTAAAAGTTAAGTGAAACAGCAAAAGAAAAAGATGTTTGTTAACTAAACTTTAAAAGCAACAAGATAATGAAAAATAAATATTTAAAAAGTTTAAGAAACTGTGGGATATAGAGACAATTTATTGATATGGCAGCTATGAAAATGCTGCAAAAGGGGAAGAAGTGCCAAATATTTTTTAATATTTGATAAAATAAGCCTTATACTTTATTACCTAATATTTCTGAGATATTGATTATACTTATTAAAATTACATGCACTTTCATAATTTATTAAAACATTTTTTTTCAATTTACTTTTAAATTTTATTCCTTCAACAAGATTTGCTAAATTATTATTGTATAGTAGTAGGAAACAAAGATTTTTAAATTTATATACAAAAATTTTGGAAATATGGCAGTTTATGAAATTTATGGCAGCTTAAAAATGATAATAAATATGATAATGATGCAAAATAACAAGTACAATAAAACAATTAAAAGTAAATTATGTTGCGAAATAAAATGTAAAAGAAAATGGTTAATCTTACAATTATCACAATAAAATTGAAACAATGGGTTATTCGATTGTTTGTAAATTATTTTTAACATCGTTTTTATAATTTTATTTTTGTGAAGCAAAAATAAAATAAATTTATGTGTAACAATTTTTTTTAATTTGTGTAATATGCGACATTGAAATTAATTTAAAGTTTTTTGAATAAATTAAGTTTGGAATAATATGAAAGTATTGAGATTTTTATTAATTATAAAAATATTTTGGAAACAAGCATTAAAAATACAATGAAATATGTTGGTATGTAAGAATCAATACAATATACAATAACGATGTGAAAGATTGTTTTATTTGCAGTAAGCACTTATCTAAATTAAGTTGAAGAGTCAATTCTTAGCCATATCATATTACCTTTCCAAATTAGATTAGATGGGTATTGTGTCCAGCATGACATATTAAATGTTATCTCATTGCAGATTTTCATTTTATCTACTGATTTGATTAAGTATTTTATTTGAAATAGCTGAACCCTCCTCATATTTTGATGAAGGTAAATTTAGCAGTACCTACATATCACTTAAATCTCGTTGCTGTATGTGACATACATTTATATTGTTTAATTTTCAACTTTTTTTTTGTCGCACAAAATAATGTGTCCAAATGTCTGCAATTAGGAAGGGTATTCTACATGGTATATGGTACAAAGGGTAGAATTGGCTCCAATTTGTACAATTGTGATTTATATCTAACTATCCCCAGTTCTAAATAGCACTCTCTGAGCGAATTCATTTTAATTTATAAAATTGCAATTAAATTTTCGTTTATAACACTTCCTAAATTGGAGTGGCACAGTACACTGCCCAAACCAATTAAGGCCAATTAAATATTTTGTTGGAATTTATAAAATTATGCAAACTTAAAAATATAATATACAGATTTAAATATACAGTTAATTTTATTCCGGGTGAATTGTTGGGGTCTGCTTGATCCCAAAGCTCTTTTTTTTTATATTAAAAAATCGAAAGCGTTTCCCGCATTTATGAAAAATACAATACAAACATATTTGTTTAGAATTTTAGAAAAGTTAAGTATAATATATTACTTATTGTTAAAAGATCGATTTACATATTATCATAGAAATAAAAGAATATTTTCAAAAATGAGGACAATTTTTAAAAGCTTTACATATCCTGGATCAAGAACCTGCTTCTATTTTCAGTTTTTTATCCGAAATTTGTTTTATTATCTCAACTGCTTTTAATTGAGTTTTTTTCTGTGATTTGTTAGATTTCGTAATAACGTTAGCCATAATATTCTGCTAGAATAATTGATGGTTAAATTAGCTTTTTTTCAATTTATTTTTAACAATAATCTAAACAGAAATATTGGCTTATTAACACTTTAGAAAATTTATAATTGTCAAAAATTAATTTTGTCGAAATATACAAAAAAAACGACAAAAAGAATATAATTAAAAAATATATTTAATTAGGACAAAAGAAAAAATTTCGATGTAATTGTCAAAATTTTATTAGAAACACTTTCCACCTAAAATTGTTTACGAATGAAGATAGGTCGTTGTTACATGTTTAATTTTTTTATAACAAAAAAAAAGTACAATGAAGGTATTCAATAGTCAATTTTTGAAGACTACAAGGAAAAGGATATGCAGAAATATACACAAATTGTACATAATTTTATTAATAAACGCTAATAGAATTAAAAAAAGAAAAACTTGAAGTGAAGTAACTATTCTGAAAGAAAAACTTTACAAGTTCATAAATAGATGATCCAATTGACTTTTAATAAAAGTTTTCCCAAATTTTTAGTCCATGATATATCGAACAGTATTCTATAAATCTTAAATTGTGTAATTGTTATTCATTATGTAACGATGTTTATAAGTTGTTACAACCTGTTTGCAGTATTTTCAGTTTCCCCGAAAGATTTAATTTATTAAAACTGTTATATTAAATTTGAATGTGTTTTGATAAAAATAATATAAAACCAATTATATTTTATGAAGTGCGTGTTTATTATTTTTGTTTTTATTGTTTTTCGTGTAAAAACAATAAATTTGTTTATATTTGAATAAAATATTTTATGGGGCATGTTTGATGACAAAAGTTTGATAATGTTTCTTAATTTAGATAATTAATTTATTGATTCATTTATTCTTTGTAATTTCATATGATTGTTAAATAATGTAAAAATATAGTCGACCGATATGAGATATTTTAATGGAAATCGATTGCCGCTAACAACTAAATGATGTGAACATATAACTCAAATAACATGTTTAGTGTGTCAAGTAGTATTAACTTACCCATGGTTCATAAAAGCTTCCGCGTGACTCGCGCTGAAAATTGAAGCGTGTAGTTTCCCCAGTGCGAAGATACGAACTAGCTGGAAAATTCTGAAGCGCACGACAAAATTATCCAATGCGCATCGGCAGCACATAGCGTCGCACAATTTTTCTTTTTCGTGGATTTGAATCGTTTGCTTGGAAAAATATATGTTATGATCGTGGGTCTTATTCGTTTCAATACATCTTTTTTCGTAATAATGTGTGTAAAATAAGCAGCACATGTTTTCTTTAAATAATTTATAACATCGTGACATTTCAAAATCAAAACAAATATCTTTTTTTTTACACAAAGACAAATATCAAAACTGCAATTTGATACACAAACTATTGCATCAGAAATTCAAGTTCTTAATCTAGTATGACTGTTATTTTCTTGACTTATTTGAAGTTCTGTAATAACATTCTCTTAATGGTTTTAGTTAAAAATTTCTTTATTAATTATAGCGCTTATTTATGTCAGAATGAAAGCCTTTTTTTATTTCAATACACTTTTTAATAAAAGGATGTAAACTGTTTGACAACCTCTGTTCCTTATATTTCCTCCCCATATAAGAAAACATAAGTATTTCAACAAACTGTATTAATAATGTACAGGTTTATAAACATTTTCGTATTATACCCTTCTAAATATTTGGACATTAATTTTAATAGCGCTTTATCAGTTAATAATTTAATTATAAAAAAAGAAGGAAGGGTTTGTATATTGTGTGCATTATTTATGTTTAAATTACGGGATATCTTCGGGACACCTAAAATTTGTATGCATATGTCGTTTTCTGTTCTACATCGAAACGTGCATATGTCATGTATAAAAGTTTTCTTACGACCCTATTTATTATTAATTCTTGAAAATTGCAAAAATAAATTTGTTAGAAGTTACAAAAAATATATACATACATATCTGGATTTGTTGCGTAACTTTTTCGATCCATATAACTGTAAATACGACACCCATGATAGGTAGGAGTTAAAAACAATGATTCGGAAGTTTTTTTTTTTGTAAAAAAAGAAACAACGGGGAGATAAAAATAGCGATTGTGTTGGGAATTTGATGATTTTTACACAACATGTAAAAATGCATCTATGTTGAAGGGTTAGCTAAAGTATAAAAATTCAGAACACATCCTTGATGAATTGTAGAAAATTTCATTTTTGTAAAAAATTAATCAAGGAAAGATTAATTAACCATTTTAGTTAAACTAAGAACAAATATAATGGAAATTAAAGATTGAAAAAATAGTATATTACGTGACGGGACTTCTAAAAAAACATTTTACGCACTTGTAGAAATTCTACGAGTGCGTATTGCTTTACAATATGCGTAAAGAGCTTTCAATCAATGGTGGTCGTTAAAAAAATATTTTTACGAATGTGATTAACTTTCATTTAGTTTCTAAATTAATTTGCATTATAACTGCCAACTCAACAAAATGTCGAATTTCGTAAAAAAACAAGTTTTGATTAACAATAAAATTTCGTTGTAAATGTGTAATATACATATATTACACGCCTGCATGATTTCATCAAAATATCCCATTTGCATGTGAGTCTATATGAGCGTAAGTGACAATTTACTACATCAGAATAGCAAAAAATAAATATTTCTCCAGGATTTTAATTATAATCTCTTTTTATATATTATTTACAATGCAAATTTATACATGTGAATTTCACAAAATCTGTATATCTCTGCATTATCCTTTTTAGTTTTATAACATCTCTCATTTTTGTTTTTTCATTCATTATGCTTTTTATTTTAAGTGCATTAATCTGCACATTCGTTGTTTGAATTCCATTTCCATTCAGCTACTAACTCTCTGTACCTTCGACTAATTAACTAACTAGTATCCGCCTACTGGTATGTAGAACTATCTATACATCTACAGGGCACTTGCGTATAATTGGAATAAAAGGAAAATGTATTTATACAAATGCAGACTGAAACTTTGTAAATACCAAAACTGAATATATCATGTTAATAAAATATTACTTACAATAATTTAAATTGCTACATGATAAAATATTATTATTGGTATTAATTAATGTTATAATAATTAATTCAATTTCTTAGTCTTGGAAATTTAAAAGATTTTTAAATATTGATGAAAACGAAGAAATATCTAATTTTCATCATTCAATATCTTTCACTATCAGCCTATCTTTCTTCCATTCATTATGATCAGAAAATTGAAAAAAAATTCAATCAAACGACCAAAGTTCCTATCATTCTATCTCTTTCCACCTAATTGTACCACAACCATTTAATTTCCCGTTCATTCATTATACAAGAGCAACAAAATTTTTAATTTTAAAAACATCGAAATCTTCACTTTCTTCGCTCTATGGCGTTCATAAGAGGATGCATAATCGCAAATTATGATTTCAAATTGGCGAGATCTGTTAGCGCATGCACAAAAATATTGAAACTGAAGTTCCGCAGAAGATGACACACATGAGACTGGGCCGAAACGTTGGGAAATAAGTTCTTTTAAAAATTTAAAAAATAACACACAGGATAACTGAAAAAACCTTTTTCCATATGATACCACCTGTGAAAATATAAATTTATATATATTATTTTAAATAGAATATATTCCACAGACCTGTTAGTGTGTATTTATCAGTATTATTTTAGGTCAAAATAGCTCTAAATTGAACATCGAAACTTACAATCTTCAAACACATTGCATGTAAAGCGAAATTTCTAAACTACATGAAGCTTGAAATAGAAGGATTCTACATGTACATGACCGAGAAATTACAGGATTTACCTTTCCCTGGGAACAACAGAGTTGTTCCATAGAATAGTCGCCCTCTCCGTGCTTGAAGGGGCTGCGAATGAATTCAATCAGGTCACAAAATAAGAAATAGAGAGCGTATGATCTCTTCCCAAAATGTTTAAACTAATCAATATAGCAATTCTACCTGTAAACATGTTGGTTTTCGTTTAAAAATAAAATAAATAAAGAAATTAATTAAAAGAAGTTTATAAAAGTAATTGAGCTGGGAAGCTATTACAAAGTGCCAATTCAATGTGTTGGTTTGTATTGGTTTTACTGCTCTTAACAGACTGTTTAACTGGCAACCTTTCCGGTAGGTTTAACACGTTAGCTTAACAAGTTAGTTAATTGTGCACTCTCGCCAGAAACATATCCTATATGTATATAATTCCTTTTTTCTGGCATATCTGGATTTAATTAGTTCAGTAATTATTAAAACAAAAATTTTCCACCCTAATTTTTTGATTAAATTGTAAACGAGTTAAATATCTTTTTAATTCAATTATTAATTGCTGTAGGTTCAGCAGATTAACATGTCCTGCTGCATTGGTATCGCGGATATTTCAAACAGCTGCTGGTCAATTTAAATTTTCGAATAATTCAATGGTTAAACTTCTGCGGCCGTATTTAAAGCCAACGAAATATTGTATTGATTTTTCATAAAAAAAAATTATTAATGTTTAGTGCATTTTGATGAAAATGCTATCATTATCAAGGACGAGATTTAAACTCTAGAAATAAATTACAACCAGTATCCTCCCAATTTGGTACTTTATCGGAATTTAATGCAAAGTGCATTTTTAATCTAATTACTTTTTCTGATAATCCAATCGGAAGATTTAATGTAGAAAAATCTAAGAAAAAGAAAAATGTTGGTAACTAGTAATTCCGATAAAATTCTAATAGTTCTTTCAACACAAAACAAAATTGAACACTAAAGTTTTTCAATTAAATAATTTGAAACCCGAAATAGATGATAATTAATAAAAATTATTTTCAGGCATATGAAGAACAAAGAGAACAAAACCTGTGCTCAATGGCTATTAATTATCTTATTATTCTAATTAGTAACTTTACCTAAAATTAGCATAAAACGCCGAAACCTTTTATTTAAATGTATGTACACTGATAATTTTGTGTTAAGTCCTAATGCAAAAAGAAATTAAAATATGACATGAAAATTTATGGAAGTAACAAATTTACAAGGGTTAAATGTTTAACTACCATTCTTATTTTCAGAAAACATTAATACTTTTATGTAGTATATACGACCTAAAATTATATTACCTTATTTTCTGGATAGGATATTAATGCAATAAACACAAAATATTTTATTATTATTGTTATTAATCGATCTTCCAAAATAAAATTGTTAAATTGAATTAATTACATAAAATAATTGGTCGGTTGGTGTTCAATAAAAAATTAATTAACATTTGAAAAATTACTTATATTGATTTTGAGTTTAAAGCACGTTAATCAACTTCGTGGAGTTTCTTTAAGTAGGGTTCGTATTCCTTTTTAATCTATAACAAAAGAAAAATAATTCAAGGTGGAAACTGATGGATTGGAAATTGCCTTACATATGCTGAAAATCCATTTGAATTCTCTACTTCATTCCAGGGTGAGTCTTTATTACCTTCTGTCTTTCTCTTGTTGTAATATTGTCGCAGTTTAAGTGAATTGTATGGTATGACTAATTGTGATTGATGTGAAGAGGGCTTAATTATTGCTGAAAATGTTTCAGGATCCAGATATGTGGTGTCAACTGTTGGCGATTGATTTCTGAGATACTGATCTGGTGGTTGTTCAGAGGCTTGTTCTTTAGGTATTCGGACCTAAAATTTATAACATTACTTATCGAAATATTTTCAATTTATAATATAAATTTTAAAGAATAGAAATCATTTTTATCCATAAATTAATCTTTAAACTTTATTTATAAATATAAAATAAGCCGCAGTACATCTTTAAAAATAATTATAATAATATTACTAACTTCCGACTGCGGTAAAATAAAACACACAATGTGCCTAAAGAAATAATTAAATGAGCTGTAATCTGTGCGTTGTTTATTACTTCAATAGTAGTCGTAGAAAAACTTATTTAACAAGGATGACAAATGTACACATAATATGCATATAATTAAAATTTTAGTTTAAGATTGGGTTTTATATTCGCATTTCATGTCAACCTTTCTTACATTTAATGCATTAGAAACTTGGAAGCCAGGTTTTATGACTTTCAAACTTAATATGTTTGTTCGAAAAGTGCAATTAAATTTTATTTCGAGTCAAAGTCTTTTTCACAACAGTAGGTCCAGACTTAAATAGTTTCTATAAAAAAAATGGCCAGCATTTGCAGGAGAGCTCATAAAAAAAATAATTAAAAAAAAAACACAAAGTATTCCCCATATTTTGTATTTTTTTTAATTCCATGAGATTTTCCTTATTTACATTCTTAACACACCATAATATTTTCATTCTATTTATTGATCCATATGCAAAAACCGCAAGAATAAAACAAAGTCTTTACCACAAATGTAATTTATTGCTTTGTTATAACATTGCGATTAAATTTCATGTGATTTTTCACACAATAGTAGCTCGTAATTGAATCTCTTGCACCCAGCATTCTAAAAGGGTTATAAATTTTTGCCTATCAATCAATTTTTATACCACGGGATAATAATTTAATCTTACTTTCACTTCACTTTCACAATAAAGATGCCTTCTAAATTCACCGTAATTGTTTTACATCTAAGCGAGCGTATCTAAATAGTGCATCTAAAAGATTTTTTGATCTCTATCGGTTATAACCAAATATAATAATTATAAATATGTACCTGTAATTTGGAATTATCACTGTGATGGCGATTTTGTAAATAAATTCCTGTGCTATAAATCCCCTTGGCATTTAATACATTTAAAGCTAACCTTTCAGTCCAAAAGGCGCTTTCGGGGATTTTTCCTCCAAATTTTGGCAAAACTTCCTCCCGAAATATTTGCCTCTAGAAATATAAATATTTTAATTCATTCTATAAATCAACTAAAAATTACATAATAAAAAATTTTAATTATAAAATATGAAATCAGATCTTAAAGTGAAGGTAAAATTTTTTGCTATATAAAAATATTGACCTCCGCTCTATGCAATCTTCAAGCATCAACATATCCTTTTATGAATCTTACGAATGTTAATCCGTTATTTCACATCTAAAAATTGTTATTATTTTGTGAAATATTTAAAATTTGAAAACTATAAAATATTCTTGAATGAATATACAAATTATCATTTTAATACTTTATTTTATTTATTTTTTTTAGTTAATATTGGACTCATAAAACTTCATTAATGGTCACAATTCGGTTTTTATTATCAAATTTAAATATATAAATAATAATAATAATAATATAAATTATTTTTTAATGTAATGCTGTACAACTATTTTCTATCACTCTACTAATTAGTCCCTCTGGAATCAGTAAGTAAAATGTGAGAAAAACTTTAAAAAAATCTTTAAATGAAATTTAAAAAATCTAAAAATCTGCATCAACTTGCTAACTATTTGGCATAATTAAAAAATCTAGATAATATTTTCTTATTTTTATTTATTTCATTTTTAAAAATTGCTGTTATAGTTATATTTTCCGACTTACCCAAAACAGGAGGAATCACAAATAAAATTGTCAGTTAATTTTGAGTGTTTTATTAATTACCTTAACTTTTTTTGTATTTGTCAATAGAACAAATAACGAAATCCAAATAATTTGTATAAATATTTCTTTACTTTTCATCATTGTAAGTGTGCACTTCAACCAGAAAACTTTTGTTTACTGCCCAATCTGAACTTTAACTAAATTGGCGAAGATTGTAATTGTAGTGACTGTTATTATGTTGAATACTTTCATACCCATTCCCAAGAAGCACGTGATGAACCGTTAACGGGTTTCGCGCAAAAGTAAAATATTAGAGAGATTCTTCACCTTTTAATATTAAATACATTCATGTCCGATTTGGTATTTACCTTTTAAAATTCATTCAAATAGCCCATCAATATTAAATGTAAGCAATATTCGTTTAATAAAAATATATGTACACTTACATTTTCTTACATTTAAGAATAATTGTTTTTATTAAAACTACACCTTAATTAAAGTTAAAATAGATATACTACATGCTTTGTACATGAGAAAAATAAAAATTGGAGATGTTTTTCTGTTGTCTCATCAATAGCATTCAATGTATTTCAGAAATACATTCTCTAAATTCCTCACAAACAAAACAGAATAACAGTGAAAGTGAAAATATTTTTGTAATTAAATTAGAAAAGAAAAATAAATTTTAAAATTGCGCATGATAAACTGAAATGACTAGGTATTGTAAAATAAACATAAAAATTCCAACTTGTTATTTATTTTAAAAATTGAAATAAGCATATATGGGTGTAACCGCATCTATTCTCCATGTTTTGTTTCGTAAGCATCTATCTACAAAATTATATTACGAATTTTTGTAATCTATGATATTTACCTTTTTTTCCTCAATTTGGAGTGAATTGTTGAATATTTATTAAATGCTCTAAATTTAATTTATATTTATGAATTTCATTTACATATAAAGCGTTTTATTCAGAGAACTAATATTCCAAATCAATTTTATCTGGAGAAAGTATTTGGAGAGGATTGAAATAAGGCTTTAATTAATCCTAAAAAAATATTTGACTTGGCATTAATCAACACAATTTTTTTAAATCAGAATATTATTAATTTTTACATTTAGGATTTCAGAAATTTTTTTACTTGATGAAATGATATTCTGATGATGGCATCGAATTCGGGAAGTCAAAATACATAAAGATTGGTAGGTCTAGTTTCTGAGTCTGATTTTTTTCATGTAGTTGTGTTATCTATGGATAACAAAACTATCCAAATAGCCAAAGAATAATATATTAGACAGCGTGAAGTTAAATTACAAAAAATAATTTGGGAATCTGTACTAAAGAAGAGAAATATTGTATAGGACCTGGGAAGAGGAAAATATAAATAATAAGAAGAGTAAGACCTTGAAAAGAATAATAAAAAATCATTTTAGTGCCGAGGTATATATTATATTTTTTTCTGAAAGAGCTACTGCAACAAAATCAACAAAAGCATGAACATAATTTTCCAAAATCAATTTATTTATGAAAATTGGGGAATTATTTTCATTTCATTGCCATTTTAAAATTAGAAATCGATTATTCTTTTAAGATATTATTAAGTTTTAATTATTTTAAAATTTGTAGTATAATCTTTTGGAAAGTAGCTGCATTGTCAACTTTGAAGGTTCGGTGCTTCGCTATATGGGTTTGAGACATCGCTGATCAACTGATTAGTTTATTTGCTATCAAATAGATGGAAATACTAAGCAGATTTTAATCCCAGAAACTTTAATTTGAAATAAATATTCCTGAATTTACAGAAATTTCATTTCTATGAAAGTCGAAAAGCACGAGGATTTTTGAGAAATTCCATGGTACCGAACTTTACGAAGTATCAATAAATCAAAGTTGCCATATTTCACAATCATACAGAAGAAATTTTAATAGAGGAAAAATGTTTAAATTTCTTACATACCTTTTCTTTTTCTTTTCTCCTTCCTAATTCCCTCCTTTATTCCTGAATTGAAAATGGATTTTCTCAATCATTTGAAGGATTTAGAAGCTACGAGTGGTTGAAATAGATTCTTTGGGGCATTAACTTTACATTTCTGTCCTTAAAATCGAATTTAAAATTTTGAGATTTCGAAAAATTTCATGGACCCCTTTGGACTTTCTTCGAACAAAAATTAAAAATTCAAAAATGGATACATTATTGCTTCAGTTAGCTACTGCGGAACACATCCGCTCCGCAATTGAATTTTATTTTAATTCAAAAATGATAGATGAAATTACTTAATTTTGACATGTTTAATTTTTATTGAAAATATAGAGCGGCAAATGAAATGATGAGATGAATTTTAAATAAATTAAGAAAATTGCAAATTGTTACATAAACCAAAATGAATTTAAATTACTTTATAAATTTAGTAACTTTGTTAGGAATGATACTTCTATCGCCATCTGTCGTTTGATTATAAAAGTTTATGAAATGATTAACAGATGGCAATAGGAGTAACATTTATTAATCTTTATTAAATTCAAATCTTGTAGAAAAAGCAAAAGATTTCAATTTCCTTAATTTTTCAGAAAAAAAAAACTAGGATTTCTTTAGTAGTAGCATATAAATGATCGAAAAGTGAAGAGTCCAAAATTTTCAGTCAGTTTTAATCATTTGTAAGCCTAATTAAGACAATCAAGTAGAATCAAAGTTTCAAAATAATTATTGTAAAAATTTTTAGCACAAATTTTTGAGATGACAACTTAATCCATATTACACAGATAAAATATTAAACGTATAAAAATAATTTTGAGGTTTTTTTTTCTTAATTTTGATCCTACATATTTTTTAAAAGTTTCAGTGGCACTGTTACAAAAAAATCAAAATATTTTTGCACTTCTATTAAGTCCGTTTGTACACTTATGCAAAAAATTTTCTTCTGGAGTGGTCAAAAATTAGTTTTATTAGACATATCCTTATAACGAATTTCTATTACGTCTAATACAGACTTATATTGATCAATATCATTTTGACTTGTTAATACCAGGTCTTTGATAGTACAATGTTCAATTTTTGGTGACGTTAATACCTCATACTACGACTGAACTATTTATATGAAATTTTAGATCTTAAGTTACAATCGAAAAAGATAATGGGATTTTAAATTTTTAGTAAAACATTAAAAATTCACAAGTCATATGTGGCCAAATATGAATATCACATAACAGACTGTCCAAATTAAAACCTTCGATCAGATTGTTGAGGATTACAAGTATTTGAATGTGAAAAAAACGCTTATTAATTATATATGATTATGGCTTCAAATTATTGAAGTAGAATGTTGTTAAAAACAATAAGTTACACATTTCTCATACATACTCTTATTAGTTTTCATTTAATGAGATTTAGCGAATAAGTGGTTCAGCTTATGCGTCCATATTTTTATGTATGCTATACCAAAAGAACTTGGATCGATCCACCTCAACTTTTGATTTTGAAAACAATGACTAAGAACAACAAATTAAATCTCAAAAAAAGATATTGCCGAAGCAGCTATTTTCTTTTGTTATGTGTAAACTATTTGCATATTAATAAAGTCAACCATTTTAAAAGTCAATGATTGATGTACAATTTCTTCCTTATTTTTTTTACTAAATTGAAAAACCGTTGTTAAGTTATTTTGTTCCTAAATATTTACTAATATAAAGTTTCTAAGGGATAATTGTGGCACAAATATGTCCATAGTTAAAGTTTCTATTACTTTGAAGTTTCCAGTTCTAGGACCTAAAAAATATTAATTGTAAATGTTTGCAATATAAGTAGTATATTTAAAAAATAATAAAATATTTCACCAAATCTAATAATTCACAACAACAAATTTAGAACTACATCAATACAAATGAATAAGAAATACAGATCAAACATGAAGTCATTTAATAAAGACTTATGAATGAAGCTGGTGATAAGTGCTGCCAATACAGAAAAAAATCCTTAAAAATACTTATATTTAGAATTTTAAATGATTTTTGAGTTCTTTTTGCAGTATTTTGTTTGTTTTAGAATTTGTTTCTGGTTATTTTCCTTAAATTATTCAATATATTTATTTGCTAGTCATCTGGGAAATTTATTTTATTTTTAATTTTGGCCACAAATTGTTAAGGAAAATTGCTTTCTATCAAAACGATAATTAGATAATAAAATAGAAAAAGTTAATCATACGATATTTGAAATAACAATGTGTTTTTATTTTTATTTTTTATTGTTTTCATATTTTTCAATTGAGATAGAAATCTAAAAAATTGAAATGTAGATTTTAGAGATAATTCTACTTTAAATAGTATTTCGTTGTAAGTTTAAACAATGCACAATTTTATTATTTAATTGAAGTAGATTTTATAATAAAAAATATTCAATATCATCGGGAAATCAATTTATTTGTAAAATATCAAAATCAGAACTTTATGATGTGATTCTAATTAATCAATAAATACTTTTTTAATCTTCATAAAGTTTTATTTTAATCTAGAAAAAGATTTATTTTTTTAAGACCCAGAAAAATAAATAGATTTTGGAATAGGATAATTCTCTACAGCTTCCTTACAGTACACAGTTTAATTACCTTCTGGGTTCAGTAATTTCAACATATCTTTTGTTTTAATACACATCGATTTTGTCAGGTTTGAGCAATTCAAATTATTGCTGCAATACTATAGATTATTTAGGTTCTAAATTAATTTAAAGGCAATGGCACCAAAATTTTTAGATTTGGAAACACTCCTTTTTTATATCTTTCCTATACTTCAGATAATGGACAAATCGCATTTGTTTATTTACTCATAATTAAAAATATTTATTTATTTATTTAAACATTAATACACACATGTAGGACAGTGTCCCATAAATTTGAAATTAAAAAAATATTTATTTTAATAAACTGATACAGTTTGCATAAATGACTTTAGGAAATATGTTAGAGAGGAATCAACCTAATGCGAAAGGGCTAGATTCTGCTGTGTCCAAATAGAAAACTCCTTGAATTCTGAAATTACAACATTTATACTACAAGAAAGTATCAAAGCAGTTAAAAACATACGATTTATCCAGGATAGCTCCACCCATAAAAGCTTCTTCATTATCATCGCATTTTCCGTCTTTGAAATCTTCATAAGAATCGCATTTTTTTGATCTGAACTGTCCTGTTAGAATAGATTCTATGTATAAACTTGTTGCTCTTTTGTGAGCACATGTTCCAAATAAATCGGGTCCACAGCCAGGTTGACTCATACCGCCTCCATTTGGATGGAAATCTGCATGTCCAAGATTTTCTTTATAACCCAATATTCCTCCATTTGCATGTATTATTTGAACATATTGAGCATCAGAAATGTCTATACATGTGACTTTATCTTCTTTGTATATTCCTGGTAGTGCCGGATCAGTTCCTAGAAGGCTATTTACTTTTCCTTCCAAATTAGCTCCAATTGCACCAGCAACATGGGCTCCTAAACTATGTCCTTGCAAATTAATGAGACTATAATCTATATTGTAGTAATCTATTATTTCTTTAACAACTACAGATGATATTTTTCCAACATCCGGAACATATCTTACAGCTACTGTATAAAATTGAGTCGAAACATAGTTCCAATCAATAGCAAATACATTGACATCTTCTACTGTTAAAATTGCATCCTTAATTTTTTCGCAAGATTTGTGACTTTGTGTGTAGCCATGAGTTATAAAGAAAGTAGGTCGTTTTGGATCAAAATATTCACTCGGTACATTTCCATCAAAATTTTCTGCACTTATAACCAAAGGCTCATTCGGATTTTCACGGCTATAGAAATAAAAGGTGATGTGGGAGGGGTTCAAGTCAATTTCAATAACTTTTGTATTTAAATCTTCTATGCGTTCATTGCCATCTTCATCAATGAAAACCAAAAATCGATTTTCAGTAGCAACTTCGGAGAGATTTAATTTCCCAGCTGAAAATGTGCAATAAATATTTTGAAAAAAAAAGAAAAATAGTCACTTACATGGTTTTGAGTATACAATTGTAAAGATGAGGAACCAAATCGGAAGATGTATTTTTCTCATTTTGGAATCCAGTTGTGTAAAAGATGATAATGTGATCCTCTTAATTGTTTGCAAAAATCGTTTATATATACAAAAGATAATATGTTATCAGAGATTATCTCTCAGAAATATTTTAATACTTTGGATTAAAATTTAAATTATCCAAATGTTTATTTTTTTACTTTATGATAGGCGAATCATAATATTAGAAGATGAAATAAATGATAAAATTGTATTGGAGGAATATATAAAGGTTTTAAAATAAATTGAAAACAATAACTGCAATTAATTTGTATAACAATTTTAGACTTACAATGTATTGAGGTCATTGATATTATAATGAGCTCACCAGGTTTCAAAATCAAATTTTCCTGCTGTTTTCAGGTGGTGATTCTAGTTACAAATATTTGAGTAGATAAAATTAACTAGTTTTAAAAATGGATAGTCTTTTAAAAAACGACATAAAATAAAATTTTTAACTAATTATAAAAAAATTGTCGTGGTGCAAATTCAAATTTTTTAGTTGCCTATAGTTATAGAAAAGAACAAAGAAATGTATAAAACAATTTTTTAATTATTTCTATAGAAACAAATTTAATTAGTGGAAAGTGTGGGAATAATATTTTGAATTTAGTGCAAGAGATGGCGCTGACAGTACTAAAACTGTGATAAATATATCGCATGCTGAAAATTACATTAAAAAATTGATTAAACAATTTTCAGAATGATTTCGAGATGCAATTGCTATACTTACGCCTTATTTAAATCAATTGTTTTAAGTATACCCCATTATTATTATCGCAAAGCTCGTTTTGGTAGTTCACGTAATTATCGCACAATTTCCCTCCGAATCCGGATGGTAAAAGTGATTTCGCGTAATAAATGTATGAAATAGCATGTGCACAACTTCCGAAGAGATCTGGCCCGCATCCAGATTGTGACTTTCCATCTCCATTAGGAAAAAAGTCGATATGACCTCTTTAAAACCAAATAAACTTGCATTCATATAGATTACGTGTACAAACGAATTCGTATATATGGTATGAAGACGGTCCTTTGGGTCAGTTTTATAGAATAATGGTTGCCCAGGGTTAAAACCTCGATTGCACCGATCTCTCCAGATAGATATTTGCCGGCTTCACCTACATTTGCCTTCAAGCTATTCCCAACATATAAAATCTGATGGACTAACTCAAAATTCATTAGTTATTTCTTAAACAAGCCTTCATACAATTTGCCCTTTAATCTTAAATTTAAATTTAAACTACTACAAAAACGCGCTTAATGCTATCGTGAAACAATTTTGAAGGATATCCGTCAACTATTCAATAGCTACAAACGGGATTAGAAAAAGAATATGAATTTTGAACAAAATTTTTCTGTTTTGAATATTTAAGAATAGTTATAAGAATTGTCAATGTTTTTGTGTACAACAAAAAAGAATATTTATAATATATCTTGTCAAAAAATATTTGAGGATTTGTTTTGATATAAATGCTATGAGCAAAATCTGCAAAGGATTAAATTCCTTTTAAATAAAACAGGGCTTCAGATTAAATTACAGACAAATACAGTTTGTATGTAACCTGCTCATATAGAGCAAGTTCATACCTTGGATATAATTAATATGTATACTATAAGGCAACATCCAATGCAGGCTTGGAACGTAGCTTGTAAAAAATGTTAAAGCAAGTAAAAATAAATTGTTTTATTTTATTTTTTGTACATCAAATATTTTAAATGAACATCCTTGTTTGCAAATAATTTTCGACCTCGATTTTCTTTGGTTTTCAAACATTAGCGGTTTCTTATTCTGCTTCGAAGTTCTTCATTTTATCAACACAAATTTTTGGCATAGCTACTTCCCGCAAAATATAAGGTAAAATTCTCATTATCTACAAAATTCTCTCTTAGAGAGATAGTTATAATAATTTACACCATGTCAAGTATAATTATTTACATAAAACTAGTTAAATTAATATAGTTAGTAGAAATCATTAGATTGATTCATCTAAGAAATAGCAAATGGTTCTTCTTTGTTCGTGTTTAAATAATAATCACCCGAGGCGCTAAAATAAAAATATTTTAGTAACTTAATTTATTTTTCAAATATATCTTACTTTTTGTCAATATGATATCCTCCTAAAAAAGATTTCTGATTACCACTGCAAAATCCAGATTCAAAATTATGGTGGCTATCACAAGCCCAAGATTCAAAAGCAGAAGATTGAATAGATTCGGCCAAATATATGTAAGAGCGAGAATGAGCACAAGAACCACCAATATCAAGCCCACATCCAGGTTGCCGTGTTCCACCATTTGGAAAATAATCACTATGACCTATAGAACTTGCAAAACCTAAACGTCCTCCATTAGTATGGATAATTTGGACAAACTCCGCGTCGGTTTTGTCTAGACGTTCATGAGTGTTTTTTAGTGAAAAGAGGGGTAAAGCAGGATCTAAACCAATAATGTGATCTACTTTTGGGGAAACAACTGCTCCTGCACATCCAGAAATGTGTGCTCCTAAGCTATGTCCAATCAATGCTATAGTTTTACTAGAAACTCCGAAATGAGAGATTAGTTGATTGATGAAATTTCCAACTACACCTCCAATAACAGGAACTGCATTTTTTGCGGTTATATATTTTTTATGAGCTATGTTGCCCCAACCAGTTACAAAAACATTAACGTCATGAGAAGAAAGAAAAGCATCTGTTAATAAAACATTTACCAAGCTGTTTTCATCATTACGCCAACCATGAGTGATGAAAACAATTCTTCTATTAGGATTAAAATATTTTGAATTTATTAATGTTCCAAAATCTGTAGCGGAAATTACTTCAGGAGTACCCCGATTTTCTTTAGTATGTAAATACAGAGTTATATCTTCTATTCCAGTTTTTACGGTTACCTTGCTATTCCTCAAATCTTCTATATGCAATTTTCCCTTTTCATCTTCCCAAAAGAAAAACTTTAAATTCGGATCCTCTTCTTTTAATTCATATCTTCGTGGGAAATGGCGGTTCACTAATTAAAATTATGTTTGTTTTATTAGAGTTGAATGAAGAGATCGTTAAAAAAGTTATTTCAATAATTTTCTATTTAAAAAAATTGTTCTACTTACAATTCCCAGCTGTTGCAGCTGCTAAAATTGCAATTAATGCTAGAAACGTGTTCATTATTTTATTCCTAGTGCAATACAATAGATGGGGTACGATTAAATATTTTTCTTTTGCTCTTCGTTTATATATTGTTTGCTATCAGGTTAATCTAATTGTAATCTTAAGATAAAAAATCATGGCAATTACAATTAAATTACTATAGCATTAAAATTAAAGATTAAAAGATTTTTTTATCGTATATCCGCATTGCAATGGAATTTCAGAATATTTAATTAAAAAAAGTTGGGGATTAAAAGCAGATGGTGGTTAATCTACAAGTTTCCACTCAAGAACTTTCGAGAAGGAGTAGAGTGTTAACCGCATCACCACCGACCTGTAAAACATGAGGGGAAAAATACTATTCGCATTGGCACAAACATGTTTTGTGTGAATTTATCAGATTAAATTTAAAAAAAATAGATTGAATATAAATGTTAATCCAGGTAATTTAAAATTGAGCAAGACTTCTGTTTGTATCTTTATAAATTTTATTTATAAAAATACATTTTCTTGAATTGCAGGATTGCAGGTGTCATGATTAAAAGCTTGTTTTCTTATGTTAGGCTGATTTTGAACGCACCTCCTTCTTTGACAAGGCATGGCAAATTTGTTTGGTACAATTGTGTTCTGCGAGTTTTTACCGACATTGTTAGGCAAAGTTTTACATTGTCTGCATCAAAGTAAACATCTCGTGGTGTCAAACAAAGAATTAAAGGTGGAACTGGAGCCGGTGCACAAATTGGAATCAAATCTGGTCCTACAAGAATTAATTAGTAATGAATTGCAATCCAAAATATGAAATATTTCATAAATCAGTAATAAGAAAGAGATACTTGTGCCACTTATCCAGAAATATATTTTTTAAACAAAAGTGCATGAACGAATTCTTTAGAAAATGCAAATGTATGAGATGGAGGCCAAAAAGTTTAATTGATTAATATTTCAAAATGGGTTGGTTAAGTTCTCTGTGATTTTTTTCACGTTTCTGTAACTGATTAGAAATCATTTTGTAGATTTATGAGGGTATGAATTTATTTATCATTTTTTGACACAGAAATCGTGGAACAAGTTTGACTTTTCTGCAGATGATAGCGCAAGTTGCATAAATGAAAAGGGAATTAAGCACCTTTGTATCGTACCACTTAAATTTGATCTATAGAGCACTTAATAAATTAATTTGAAAAGACTTTTTCGGTTTTGCAACTTTTTAATTATTTTTTTAGAATCATATTATTTTTTATTATTAAAAAATATACTTTTTTGTGCTACATTGTATTCGCTTTGCTATGTACATGTTTTATTCATCGAATAATAGGTCAATTATTTTCTTTGTAAATTTTAAATAATACATTATTAAAATGTAATAATTATTTTTCGCATAAAAGTAACTAAATGAAATTTTATGTAATATTTTAAAGCGTTTTTAGTTACCTAGAGTTTTGGAGATGAGCGAATTTCCATCCATTAATAATTCTCCAGTTGCTACCAGTCTATTCACATCGTAATTCATTTTGAAGCAATCTGCAATAAATAAATGAGAATACGTGGAAATTTCCAAAAGGTGAAAAAAGTACATGATTTTCCTTGCTGTTTGAACATGAATCCAACACAGCATTCGCAGGACAATCCATTACAATTACATTTAGGTAGAGGTCCAATCCTAGCTAAAATTAAGGAAGCTAAATAACAAATGTTAAATTGATAAATTCATTACCGTTTGCAGCCAGTACAGACGCAATAAATCCAGAAACCAATAAAATCGCAACGCTCTGCATGATGGATCACGCACGATACTGATATTTTTTTCAAAATTTAACATTTTTATATTAAAATTAAAACGGATATTGCGTAACCTGATCAAATCTACTTATCGCTAATAAATATAAGACCAATTTTTTCATGAATGCATTTCCACCGAACCTTGCAAAATTACTGAAATTTTCCAATTAATGAAATAACCCGAAATTGAAAATTAAATTTCTTTTTATTACTGTTTCGGGTGAATAAAAGAGCCGCGGATAATTAAACGTGTTGAATAATCGTATCACTGCATGCCTAATCTAGGTCTCTTGTTTCGGCCTTTCATACCGACTACCCTTATTTTCAGCGAATTCATCTGCGGCATAATTCATGAAAAGGAGAACATTATTAGATTTCACTGGATTTTATTGTATTAAAAATACTTTGAATGGCCTTATTTTATATGGATTAAGACAAATTTAATGGTATGCAGTAAATTGCTTTAAAATTTTCATTTGCATCAAGTGGCTTTTGAAGGAAAAGCGTTTAAAAAGGATAATGTAAATACTTTTGTTTTCAATTTAATTATATTTAAATATTTTTTTAGGTCTTACAATTTTCCTTCGCTTTAAAATTAATATATATATATATCCAAGAGAAAGTTATTAAATTGAAATATTTTAATCAAAATTTCAATTATTATTAAAATCACCAAGAAATATGTACAAGTAAGTTATTTTTACTTTATTTATATTTTTATTTAATAAAATTTTGAATAAGATAAAATAAATCCTAAACAAAATTGCTAACAATTATTAATTGTGGATGGAAAATACTGTTTATGTCATGTCAGATATAATTAAGCGTAAGTATGTTACATTTATATTACAAAAAAAAATTTGTGAGGATTGAAATAAACAAGAATAGTAGAAAAAGTCGGAATGGGAAAGCGAGATTGTTATAAAAAAAAGAAATCGAAGATTTCAAGTAAAAAATCTAGAAAAACGAGATTATTAAAAATTAATTAAAAGAATCTAATCTAAAGAAACAAAAGAAAATTAAGTGAAAGTACTCCCCAGAGGTATAGCACACATTTTTTATTATTGCAATCTCATTCTGTTAGTTCAGCTCAATAAGTTAAGACATAATAATATAAGCGTCTTTTATTTATTTAATTTTTTTTTGCAAATTTCATGGACCATTTTTTCTCAGTATATATTAGTCAATTGGCACTGAGTAATAATGTTATTAATATTTAGTCTTATTTAAAGAGTTTTTTTTTGAGAATTTTTAATATATGAATCTACATATAATGTTTGTTTATAGATACCACCAGAGCTTAAAAAAACAACAAAGTGTCACTTATACATTCACACTAATGGTTTCAATAAATAAATTAGTTATATTGCATTCTTTATCTATCCAACCCGTGTTATAGTTAAAGTAAGTTTAATGATATAATTTCTTGTTAGTATAAACAAACCTGTTGAATGAATTGATAATTACAAAAATCCTATTATGGAAAGAAATTTTTATAAAAACAGATTTAAATGTAATGAATGCATATATTTTAGTTTATAAGTTTTTGCTAACATGCAATCCGCAAATTAGTTATTACTAATTATAATGATTAATTAATCAATATTTAGTTCCAACTTCCTGCATTTATGACACCATTTTAATATTCTATTAAAATGCAAATAATAATAACTATAAAAATAATAATAACTTATTTTTATATTCCTCACGCTAATCGGTTAGAAATTTAATTATTAGATTTATAGTCATAGTTATAAATAAATGATCCATTGATTTCTTAAATTAACATATGTCTTGTTTTATAGATTTTTGTTTTTCTATATAATTAATTTGGACCTTAAGCATTTTCTTTTTATTTAATAATGAACAATAATTTAAAACGCGACAATTACAATCATTTAATAATAATTTTAAATAAATTTTTTAATTTATTTTCTTTATCAAAAAACAAAAGCATAGAAATTGAACTGAGTTGAATTATATTTCATGTGTTAAATGATAATATGAAAATTTATATTTATAGCTTGATTGAAAACGATTAATAAATTGCATCCGTTTGTAATCTCTAATAACTTAAAATCGGCTTTTATTATGTGATAAACCGCAAAAATGATTGAATGTATGATAACGAATTTTCAAAACAATTATTTTATGATTAGAGAAGAATTTTAATTGGAATGATAAATAATTCTTTCTAGATCAATTTCATTTAATAAATTAATATCATGGATTAAAAGATTTTAGAATATGAATTGTGATATGCAATACTTATAGAAAATAGTTAATTTTATCTTCATTTTTAGATTATTAATCAAAGCAGGTGATTTACAACCGATGTCTTAACGGCTTTATTTTCAATAAAAGCCCCCATTGAATTATTGTGCTATATTAAGTCCCTTTGAGTTATTTTAATTAATTTTGTTTTGTCAGAAGATATTCCTTTGGTGCGTTATTTTTACTTAGTAATCGACAAATATTTGTATTAATTTAATAAAGTATAATATACTTAATTAAAATAATATTATGTCTTTTGGGGATTATGTTCTCTTTTACTTTGTTTGCTTTATGCGGTACTTCATTAATTCTGTACATCCCAAACCTATCATTTATATTAAAATAAAAACAAGCATAAATAAATGTACAATTTTCAATATTTGGATTTCAAGAACTTTTTGGATTATTAAAATCTGTATTGGAGTTCAATTTATATATTTATCAAATTGATAAAGACTTATTTTATTAAAGAATACTTTTATTAATTTTAGAATTCTTATTTCGTTCATATCTTTATTTATAGCACTTTACTTTATCGATTGAATTTGTTGATTTATTTCGAAAGTTTTGTTGCTACATTTAATTGGTGGTATTAACCTTATCTTATATTTCTCAAGTAAAAAACTAAACCAGAATTAGTCACTGGTGGCAGAGATTTTTATTTAGCTTTAATTAGTTAAGACATCATATTTTCACTTTCTCTTAAAATGTAGAGAAACTTACTCAAAATAATAAGACTGCATAAAAAAATGATATTCTGTCTTTGTTTTCTAAAAATACACTCTTCACACGGTAATAATTCAAACAGCCATAATTTATCCAAATTTTCTCGCTTGCTTAGAGTTGAGAGACATATATGGCTTGTTTAAACTTTCGATGTAATGGTAAATACTTTATATTCTTTAGAAATTAGAATATCAAGTAAGAATATCAAATACAGTGACAAAAAACCGACCTACTATTGTAGTTTTTTTTATAATCGCTTTGAGTTGAGTGATACAGAAACTTTTTATCCACACCTCACTTTAAGCTCTCTGTTTTTTTATTCTCACTGCAAAACGGCATCATCCATATTGGATTTATTTTTAATAATCCTCCGTCCGAATCTATGGAATAAAATTTAGAATTCGGTATATTAAACTAATTTAAAATCAAATGAAAAACAACACGAGGGTTAAATTGATTGATGTTAATTCCATTTTAATTATTAAGCGAAAAGTGATTGATGATTCTTACCTCTTCAAATAAATAACCGCCTTATAAAATTTTGTCCCTTAATTAAATTTAATTGAAATTGAATTGAAGCGTTCTAAAAGAGGACAGATATTTTTAGGAAATTCTTGAATATTAATTATTTATTTATGCAGAAACGGGTTATTTGTAAATGTATAACATTTCTTCCAAAAACTCTATTAGGTTAGCAATGAAAGATGTTACGAATATAATCAATATTTTTCATATTTTTATAATTTCTTTTTGTAAATTGCTTCTTTTCGAATTTCACGATTCAATAAGAATTTACGACTATTCCTACAGGAAATTAAAATATTTAAACTAGAGTGTAATTACTGCAATATGTGTAATATACAAAGTCTTCTTCATTTTCATACCAGCATATGCAATTAACTGCATTCATGAACAATGTTTACATTAGTTATAAAACTAGTGTTAATACAGAGCATAATTAAATAGACATACAAATGAAATTTTGCGTATATTTCATTAAAATTTTATACGCCATCGCAAATGTACATATTTATGTAAATTTTTCATATTAAGTTTTAATTACTTTTGTTCTCTCGATGTAAACTAATCGTCAAAGCTTGAGTTGTGAACTGTTAGCACATATGTGCCCAAGTACTTTATGTCATGATTACATAGGTACTATCTATGCTCATGATTTTTGAAAGGGAATAATCTGGTATATTATGGTTGCTATATCTTCTTCTATTGTCTATGAATTAATATAGCAAATTATAGTACCGTCATTTTCGTACATGTAAATCGTACCTTAATATACTCCAAAATGCTGAGTATCCAGTTTCGCGTTAAATTAGCAAAAAAAGAAATATTTGAAGATGCTTTTCCTTTGGATGAAAGAACTTGAAGAATTAGTCTACATATTGGATTAAAGATTTTTACGTTTTTTTGTAACTATTATATTTTTAATTTTTTTCTATATTCTTCAACAGCAAATAGAAAAATACTAATTCTTTAGATTATTTTGTAATTTATTTATAAAATACAAAGACGTTCACTTTGTACTACCACAAATTCGTTTTGTACCTTTAAGCATCGCTGATAAATTACCTTATTACGGTCCTGTAATCAAGATTACCACATGTCAATAGTTTCCTGTCCTGCAATAAATGTCGGTCACTCAGAAATCCCTCACTTAAATTAAACATGTAATTATATATTTAATGTACAACATGTGTGAGTAATAGAACCCAAAAGTGTATGCGCCTTTTCATACTAATTATCTTAATATCACGCGCCCAATTCTTAAACAAACATCTCATACCAGAAACATTAACATAATTACACTTATGCTTGTATATAAATTACCTAACATTTTTAAGACATAACTTTATGGTAAATCCTTTTATATCTTGAGACAATTGAGACTGGTATTTTACTCTCTGCATTGTTAGACCCCCTCCGGATTTTTGCAACCCCTTTTTGCCCACCCAGATAAACAAAAGCATCCCAAGATTTATAACGGGACAAGTTACATGCGCCTCAGGGGTTTCCGACCCCCTAATGATCTTTCACTCTTTCATATTAATATGTTGGGTACATGCTTATTTGATATCCTATCTGCTACAACTGATTTTATCAAACCTTTCCAAGCACTTAATTCGACCACTTCAATCAAAACATCATTGTTAACATAAATTACTTCTCGTTTTTCATTCCAAATCAAATCTAACATCTTATTAACCACTTAAGATTAATTTTCTCCCATAACTATCTTGTACCTACTCTGCCAGGGTTATATTAAATACGGTATTTTACAGCTTGCAAAACTCTTCATACGAAAATTTAAATACCCATGCTCACCTTGAAGCACCACTTCACAAGCATAATAGGATACTCAATAAAGCCAATAACATTTCAACACGGAAATTTATATCTCAATAAGGGATTCTCAGACAATTAATATCTAATATTAGATACATACTCAAAAATAATTATTATTTAGTTACTTCATATTATTGATATAATAAAATGTTAAATTCGTGTTTATGAAAACTTCCTACTGGAATTTTTAATTATGCAATAAAAATTTTGATCTAAGTAAACGTTTCTTTCGGTTATTTTAATCAAATCTTCTCCAGGTGAATGCAACAAGTTATTACAGGTATCGTAATAAATTTATTTAGTTATTTATTTACATCGTAATTGTTCTATGCAGACTTATTCTCTGGTGATTTCAATTTTGTTTTTTGATTACAGGTCACAATATTCTTTTTAAAACTTGACCCGTCCCTGTTTCGATTGAACCAAATTCGCGCATCCGATATTGATGAGATAGACATAAATCTCTTGCAGATGCTTAATACTCGCGTGTTACTTCAGAACAATTCAACAAAAAGAAACTTATATTGATCGATACAATATATTTATCTAGTAGAGGTATGAAATGAACGATTCTATCGCCACAACTTATTATCACCTGTTCCACTCTGCATGGCGCCTTCCCTGCCCACACACTCTTTCTCTTTTGCGTTCAATGTCTGCCTCTTAAAAGTCATTTAATAATTTAAAATTGGCAGCTGAAAACCATTTAAATTCCAAGAAATTTATTTATCGCTATTCGAAACATAAATACCAACACACAAATAGCGTATTTTCATTATTGTTATTTTTTTATACGAGTACAAATAAAGATTAACGGATTAAAGTTATAGACTCTTAATCCGTAACGCGTTATTCTAATCTTTACTATAAATAAAACAACAATCAAATTAACGACCAGCCATTAAAACTAAAACTAAAATTGAACTCGGGTAAGAGTTGTGGAAGAAAAAAAAAACAGGTGTGAATTTATGGTGATTAATTAATTTCCAAGGGAAATTTTAGTGTTTGGTTTTGTGCAAAAAATTCTCTGTGGGTGGGTGATACCCAGATTTTATCTTCTGGCCGTTCATCGTTATTTAATCGTGTGAAAGGACACAAAAGAGGTGTTTAAGTCAAGTTTACTATTTGTTTTACTCCATCCAGACATTTTGTGTTTTATTTAATTACGTGGACCCTTTTTTGTGTCCCTCCAAGGGTACTACAGACCACATACCTAGAATTGCTTTACCTGTCCAATTAATAAACTATCGATGAGCACACACGATAATAAGGAATTTTATACCCTTGTCACTTCGACACAACTAGATACATTATTGCCGGTTCTTCTTTAAAGTGTTCTGGTTAAAAAAAAATAATCAATATTTAGATATATGCGTTGTATTCATAAAGTTTAAATTTTACGCCAAAGTGAAAATTTTGAGAATCACTGTCAATATTTAGTATTCCACAATTACAAAGGTTTTAGGGAATATCTAGTAAATTTCGCCACCTGACGCTTTAATCCAAATCGCCAATACGTACGCTCGCGATCAAACTGTATTATTATAAACGGTAGCATATATTCATTTAATTTAGCAATTTAATTTCGGTTGGGTTTTCTGTACATATTTTAGTCCAAAAGGAGGGTTAAACATGAACACAAACCCATCTGAAATTAAATTTCTGTATTACCCGAAGGCGACGTGGTCAATGATAATGAAGACTGCTTTAATTTATGATTGCGACAAGAGGGAAGAAACATGGAATGAATTAGGAAAGAAGAGATTGGGTCAAATTATATGAATTTGTTAGGTGCAGATGAAGTTGAGATGGTATATACCCCACATCAACAGCTGTAAATCAGTGTGCTCGCGCTCTCCAGTCTATCTATTTGTACGCAGTCAAAGAGAGAGGTCTAAGTGACTAATGGTGTCAGAAACTCCCTTAATTAATTCACCACACCGCTGCTGATAACAGAGATAAAACCACCCTTGTCATCCAAGGCGAGTCGATTCCTTGACACTTTAGTAATTATTGAGACTACGATCGAGAATACTTGTCGCAAGGAGATTATACCTTTTTAAAAATTATTATCATAATACAGGCGCGCGGGTTCAACATTTTTATATGAAACGAGACACCTCTTATCTAAAATACAAGCCCTTAATTGTTTTATTTAATTAAAGAGGCAACGTTATCAAGGCGTGCGGGTATTGTGTTGCGTTTTTATTCTTAAGAGAGCGACCCGGTTATTTTTTTAAATGAGGAAAACTGTGCACCCATTAAGAAATATGTGTATTTTGTCTGAACAACTGCTTAATAAAACGAAACTGTGTCATAAGCTTTATGAGCTTTTTATAATGTTTGTGTTTTATGCATCTGCATACTAAAAATTTCATCTACTACCAGCAAATAAGCTTTAAAACATACTCTTGCATGTATTATCACTCAAATATACCTACACAATATTCACTGGTAATATTCATGATGTTTATTAATATTAGGTTAAACTTGTTATATTTTTGCACGGAAGTTTTGCACAAAATTTATTGCAGTTCTCTATTTAGATGAAGCATCTACCTCCATAACACAAAAATAAAATATATACAAAACCAACAAAAATTAAATGGAATATTTACAATTAAACGAAAATTAAAATGAAAGTTTTATAATAATGATAAACATAACTTTAAGTAGAATATATGAAATATTAGAAAATTAAACAAGAACTGAAATATTTAATTAAATCAGTTTAAAAAATAATAACAGATAAAGTTATCATGTGTTGAATTATGTTAAATTCCAACATAGCAAATATAATTTCGGGGAACTAAATTATATATAATTATAATTAGACGGGTAATGTAACGATTAATCAAAATTGTCGAAGTAAATATAATTTCATCCCTTGCCTATTCCAAACATCTATAATGGAGAAATATTAACTCTGCACTAATTTAACAATATAATTAATATTAAACATTATCTTATTGTTTAAAGTACTTAATGATGTAATATTTGTCGAAATGGTTTCATTTTCAACATATCTCTTCTATATACCTCAATAAAAATTCCAATTCATGCACTAATATTCTGTTTCATATTTTTATTTTTTCAAATATAGAAATATCATTTTTAATATGGGATGAAAAGGCATAATAAATTTACTTCGTGCTAATACTAATATTTTGAGCAAGGATACTGTAATTTTGGAAAATGTTAAAGTTTGGCGAATGCGTCGGGAAAGTTACGTTTTGGTACTCTTTTCTAAATATAACATCCATATTATAATACTTATTTTTGTTTTCTGTGGTTTTAAAGCAAACTAAAATCATAATAAAACGGATTTTTCTAATCATGTTTTTGAGATGAAAAATTGATGAATTAGGTCTTAGTAAAAATTAGATTTTTTATATCTTTTTACCGATTGGAGAGATAATTGGGAATATTTTACTCTAGATAATAATTCTAAAATTTTTTAGTTATAAATTCTAGGGTAATTTTATATTAACTAGAAGGTCACAAAAATGAGCCGAGCAAGAAATGGATAAATCTTGAAAAAATAAATCAAAACTTTCAGTATATTCAGGAAAACAGTTTATAACTAATTTTCAAAATGACCTTCTAGAAGAGCTAGGCACATTTTAGAACTTCTTGAAATTTAGTGGTGGTCCGCATAGCATTTATTATTCAATTTGATAACTTTTCTCTACTGTTCGACTTAATCAAATACACCAACAATTTCCATACATTCTTTGTCATCTTTACATCTTCTAACAACACTGATAGTTTATCTATAAAAAATCATAGGTTATGTATAGAAGTTAAGAGATTTTCTAATACAAATGGTTAAATTTAGTTCCTCAATAAAAAGAATTTTTTTGTGTAACTGCCGATTTTCGCAGACACTAAATTTGATTTACTATTGTATTTTCCGCTAGAAAATAAGGCACGTAGAAAGAAAAAAGGAAAATAAACTAGGTATGGTTCCTTCTTTTAAGGTGCACAAATATAAAAGTAATAAAATATAATTTATCCCTTATTGAAAAATTTTAGGTAATATTTTAAAATTATAAAATATATAAATTTTCAGTATATAAGTGTTTCTGTACAAGAAGTTATAATATGTTTGATGCATGAGATAAAATGATCGAATAATTTTAAAATTACGTGACAATTTGTAAGTGATAAGTTTAAATTGTGTTAGAATCCATAACTATAGAAAATGTCCTCAAAGATATAGTACTATTGTGATAAGAAATTAGTAGCAAGGCTAGCAAAAGCAGTTACCACCCAGAGAAGTTGGACAATTGCCAATTCGTAGTTGCAACCTGCAAGATCAATTGATTTTTGTTAGTGAGTGAAATATTATGGACATTTTGTGAAGAAGAGATTTGATTTAAGTAGGTAAATGAGTAGGTTAGATGTTGTTCAGGGAGGGCTCTCACATAATTAATGACGACGCCAACATCCGTGGAAAGGAATGACAATAGAAAGACGAGTCGGAGCATACTGTATGATGTCGTGTCGATTTAACGGGGGTGTCGGTCCATCCTCCATCCCATCTTCCATTTGAATGGGATACAATGGACGCAGCGTTTTGTTGTGGGCGGTATAGGAACCACACTCTTTAACGTGTTGAAGGAATCAATCACCCATAATATGTGAGGAACATAGGGTATCATTAATATGTCGTCGTATATATACGGGTGAATTTTCAATGCACACAACGAAAATAAACGTGATGTATTACGCCGTGTGCAGTGATAAACCGATTCCCAATAGGACGCAATTTCTATCTAATTTTACTTTGAGACCACTAAGAGAGTTCAGAAGTTAGTTAGGACTCTGACATTCGAGAGTTTAGAACCGCAACACCTCGGTTCGGGATTCGAACCGGCCCTATCTAATTATCTCGAGTAGAAAACCGTTAAAATAGTGGTTCCAGATCATCCCACACGACAAATCATTAAGCGGCAAGAGAAACTATGTCGGTGAGGCTGGTGAAGTCTTGCATGGCTCGACGTGTGCAGTCAGCTCATGGCCAGATTCCCCTATCCTCCCGGTCCATAGTCCGCAGCGCAGTTGCCTTCGTAGACGCCGCGGGCTAATAATCCCTTATATAGCCACCGGAAGATTAAATTAACATGAATTCACCACCACGTGAAATTCTCATCAATAGCTTCCGAAATATAACACCCCTACCTTCCGAATGCAAACGGTGGTGCTTGTAGAAGACCTGCAAGTAACATATGCTTGCATATCCACGTGACGAAGACTTGAATATTGTGAGAGCGAGAGAAACACGTGTGGGAGTCAGAAGTGCATATTTTATTACTTATTGGCAGTATAAGCTAAAGAGAGCGCGCGTTCACAACAGACTATGTATAATCAAGCCCATAAAAATACTTTCAAGATATGATAGATGCCGTCCCCTATTTCCAACCTAAACAAATACTTTATAATTAATGCACATAAGCACACAGATATGACACTAACCGTGTCCTAAACAAATCTTACTCACTTATAGTCTCACTAATAATCTACTCACATCCTACAGATAATACAATTGACACCTCGCTGAACTGGATTTAAAAAATGGCAATAACCAATTAATTAAGAAATTTTATTAAAATATAATTATTATGCATAATATATTTTTTCTTGATGTTACATCTAAGATATTTGTTAATCAATTTAAAATCATTTTCTGTTTTTTATAAATATTGTACCACAATATTGTGCTAACTTTGTCCAATTTAGATATTTTTTCTATCTCAAATAAAAGAACTCATTACGAATAACAATTAAAAGTTAAAATTTCATAAATATTAGAAGTAAACAAAACAAAATGTTTATTAAAAGAAGAATATTCTATAATAGTATACAATTTTCAATAAAAGAACTTGGACCAAATGTTAAAAAAGTTTCGCCGTTATTGTGTGTTTGAGTATGCAAATAAAATGCAGCTGCATTCTTGTTATTTTATTATTTAAAATTAATTAGATAATTTAATTTGAAAAGTTATTATGCTTGAAGTATGTGAAATCATAATTGTTTAATATCAATCTGTTTGAAAATGATTGCCATGCAATTATTTCATCATAATAGTTGAGAGTGTCAATTAGTTTTGCGGTTAATTACTCGCTTTTATGGTTTAGCGTCAAGAACAATTATCAAAAGCACATAATTCAATAATAAATGGAGGAATTATTTCGCAGGATGACTGTAGTAGCTATTTTAGATTTTACATAAAGACTTTTTCAACTAGAGTTTTAGAATAGTTGAAATGATTTTGTGCAAGTTTATCTTCCAAGATTTCTAAATTACTTTATAGTAGAACTAACGTAGGGGAAATAAGGTAATGTAAATTCCGTATAATTATACTTGATTAGGAAGTTTTCAGAACAACCTAGTTTATAAAATAATGTTTATTTAAATTTATATAAGCAAGGTCGAGTTTTAAAGTAAATGAGCTTAATTATAGAAAATATTTTAATTAAATTAAGTTGGAATCATGGACTTCTCCTTTCACCAAAGAAGATTCAAGTGAAATTTATATAAGTAAATTGGAAATTTCGAAACCGCTGGGAATTGTTGCCTCCCTCTTCCGTTATAAAATTTGCAAATGTATTTAATTTATGTTTTGTTGGTTTTTAATGTATGTCATGAATTTTTTTGTTAGACATAAGAGAATTTCAATGGTATGTACTGTTGTGCGTCCCATACTCGTAAAGAGAGGTAATGTAAATGTAAAGCGTATTTACATGGTTCTGCGAATGTCTAATACTATCTAATTTGCTTGTTTAAAATGTGTAATATAGCGAATATCCTACGCTTTCTGAAATGATTGCGGAGGCCACACGCGTGTATTATAATAATTTTCCATTCGTTTCGGCAATGGAGCGGGTTACTTCATTTATTCAGGGCCATTCTAAGATTTATAATGATAACATACATTTATTTATATTTTTTCCATATTAAAAATTAATTCATAACCTAAACTTCTCTCTACAACATACAGTATAATTTCACAAGAAATATAGCAGAAAACAGATTTTTAAATTGACGTTCATAAGAACTAAAAATAAAATTTAGATAAATTTAAAAAAATTTAATTTCGATTGATATGATGATCGTTGATACGCAATAGGTGCTTGTTCAACAGGAAATTAGAAAAGAAGTATAATATTTTTAATAAATTACTAGGAAACTGCTTGCTTTATTTTATAAAAGTAATCATGTTAGAAAATAATGCGTTTCGCTTCAGGATATGTATTCATTTCTATCATTCATTACGCAGGTAAATGTAACATTTTCAGGTAAAAATAAGTACACAAAATAACTCATGTAATGGCACGCTATTTATATTAAAATTCATAGTTGGGAAATGATTAAACTTAAGCTTGGAGAGGTATACAGCTTTGCAAATTAATTTCCTCTCTGATACATTTATAAAATAAACATAATTTTTTTTATTTGCTCATAAAATAAAGTAAAATGTGCTTAATAAATCCTGTTCAAATATTTGAAAAGTGAGGTGTTTTTAAATATCACATATTTTTAGTAGAATAGAATAAGTGTGGAAGAGATATGTGTGAATGTTCCTAGAGAAATGAACAGTGGTAGTATGGGACGGAAGTGAAATCGCCCTAAACGATGTAATTCATCATAGAGTGTGGCAGAAGTCGTTCTAAACGTATCTCTAGTATGTTCATTCTATTATAGTTGGAACAAAATAAACGAAAATAACTTTCGGTCCACTGATAGGAAAGCGCGTTTACATTGTTCGCGCTGTTTTAACTAACGTGCACAAATAAACGCGAGTACTCTAACTTTATTTCAATACCCTTTTGATATGCGCAACTGATTTTATTACGCCAGTCCAATGATTTCTTTTTTATTTGGGGTAGATATATTTGTTATTGATTAACAATCGCTTTAGAAAAGGGGTAAAATAGAAACAAATAAAACGAACGAGTGGGGGTGGGTTTAATATAAGCGGCACCCACAAAGTTATGGTATGATTAAACAATAATTCTTAATAATGGATATTAAAACTAGTTGAAAATCGCATATGCGGCTATAAGCTTGTCCATTTATTAAACTTTATTATTATTTTAGTAGCATCAGTAGCGAATATGACAAAAGGGTATTTATTTATGGTGTTAAATTTATTGTGGAACTTGCGGCAATAAATTTCTTCTATTATTCTTGTAAGTGCTGTTAAAGTTTACGCAAAATCTAGCGTACGCGCGTTGTTTCACTACCCTTTTGTTTTAGCTTGTTTCAATTTGCAATTTTTTTTATGAATGTATTAAGAAACGAGATAAATCTTGCAATTTGCAATATTTTAGAGAATGGCCGGAGGCTCTCTTCGATAGCTATTTAAAGGTGGAAACAATATATGGGAACTCGCCCACATTTTGTGCAAACAGGACGTGTAAATGTTGATTTCCTAACGAGAAATGGAAATAGAATAAGAATAAAACTTGTCGCTGATTTCAAGATCGCTTGAGAGTTTTGTAGACATAAGTAAAAATACGCACAACTCACCTGCATTCTAAAAATTTATTTAACTATAAAAATTTTAAAAATCTAAAATTTGGCATATTAAAAATTAAAAATCCGGATGTTACCATTGGTTGTTGTTACTTCAGACAGTCGAATCCAGAGAACTGAATGAAGCCCTGTTAATTGTACTCCAAGTAGATAAGAACAAATATTAATTCAAATTGAATTAAGTTAAAACAAGAATTTGGATAAATAAGCTGGGCATGTCGTGGCTGGATGAATAGTTGACAATGATTGGCAAATAGCTACGTCCTGCGTGACGGGTTTCTTCATGGTGGAATGGTCGAATCTGCTAAAGAGTCTTTTGTTTCGAAATTCACTTTAGAATCCAATTTGAAAATTTAACAATCTGTCAGTGAAATCGAGTCCCCTTTCTCAACCCTCTTTCCTTACTCAAATATTATTTATCGAACGTAGGGTAGAAGGCTTAAAAACAAACGTTCATATACCCACATAATCGCACCAATTCAAATATTCCAACTAAAATCGATTACTGATTAAGTGAGTTATTTATGCTCGTTATTCAAATAAATTATCCGAGCACCATTAGATCCTGGAACTCGTTCATAAATTGTGGTTAGACTTCACAAATGTGTAATGTCGCACATTCATAATTTTATCTATTTAATCAGATTGCCATTTTAACATTATTTATTTACATAAAACTATAATAATCATTATGCATTAATGTATCCACCTATTATAAAATCATATTTATAACATTCAAATTTAATTCAGTGAAATCCTCAGTGGAAACTAATAAATTTTAATCAAATGACAATAAAATTATTCCTATTCCCACTAATTTATTTGCTTTCGCACAGGATTGTATTCACTTATTATTGGGATTACCATTTTCCGCAATCTCGGGGGACTTAAATGCGATTATCAGAATTTATTCAAATTAACAACGAAACAAAAAACATTTCATCAATTTATAATGGGTGTACGGGTTATTTAAAAAAAATTGACTTAACAAATGTAGTGCATGGTTGAAGAAATTTATCTTTAGTACTACAACTTATAATAAAATTTATTCTGAATTGAAATCTTTAATTCTTACATTCGCAAAATTTAGTCAGGAGATATAGATTTAAAAAACCAATATAAATATGTTCTGCCACCTTAACTCAAGTACATTTCTCAATTTTGAAAATTTTTACTTCCGATTAAAGTACTTACTGGAGACAAAGAAATTAGCATAAAATTGTTTTTTTTTTTTATTAAATACTCTTCTATTTATACTTTACTTCAAGTTTATTGTATAATTGGTTTAATTGAGTTTTATTCCAATACTGTATTTATTAGATATTAGAATTGGCAAGAATATTAATGTTGTGGAGAGATTACGGAGGAAGTTGAAACCTACGTGCATAGCTTTCTTCCAAATAGAAATTGATAGGTATGAAATGAAATGCAAATAGATACTTTCATGTTTAAGTAGATAAAAAAAGATAATTACAGTACGTGCTTAATTATTTCTATAAAAAGTAGGTGTTGTTGGTGTGTGAATACGTTAATTTATTGTAATTTCTGTATAACAAGTTCTATCCAATTTGCTTTAAAATATTCCAGGAGTTTTTTTTTTAATTAAGTGAGGGACATGTGATTTTTGCTGTTAGTTATCTGGGGCATTGCGATCAAGGGAAATAATTACAGGGTATGAATGCTTGGTAATACCTCTACGCGATAATAAAGTTAGTTAATAAAAGATAATAAAGAAGACGCGACGCATTCTCGTCTATGCGAGAAGCATTTACATCATGAGAAGCTATGCATATTAATTAACGTTATGATGAAAATTTCATTTTTTCAATATTATTCTGCTACTCTTTTATTCATTTAACATAAAAGTACGTTCTGTTTCTCTTTGTAATTCCATATAATCCCAAAATAATACATCAAAGAATATTCATTTTGTGTAAAAACCACCAGCGCAAAATTATGAACCACCTTTTAAAATTTTATTTTATAGGAGTGGAAGCAAGATGAAAATAAACAAAATGCGAAGGTGTATTTCATTTGACACACCTAATTAAAGCTCCTTCTAAGAAAACCCCCATGTCTAAGGTTAAGTAGTTCCGCCCAGTACCATTTGCAGAAATAATAGCTCTCATCGCTTTCATTAATTTTCCCCCATTCAATATAATAATTAATAACTTCGGAAGCGATTGATTGTGTTCTCTCGTCTTTCTATACCTACCCTAATTTGTTTACTAAAAACTCATTCAAACATGTACTTGCACCAGGGTAATTATTGGCACGTACAGCCACTAAGTAAAATTAATTATCTGTGGTAAAATTAAAAGATTATTAAAAGGCGGGATGATTCCTTTCTCTTCATCACCTTCATTGCGTATCCTTCACACAAATTAAGTTGTCCACTTAAGTTGAATACAGCATCTACTAATATACAGGTAATTCACACGCCCATACCCAAAACTTTTTTTGCCATAGAATTTGCTGAACTTTTATTGTTTTCGTTAACGTAATAAAATTCGATAATTAAAACGTATTTGTTCAAAGGATCAAAAAGTGAAACTATTGACTATTTTTATTTATTTATCCTTAATCTTCGAATTGCTTTCCTAATAATTTCTATATGATATTTGTAATTAATTTTATTAACTAACAGAATCATAAAATGAATTATTTTTATTAGAATTTGATTTGAGCAATGAAATTTTAATAAAACTATGCTGTATGGCAAATAATTAAATTATCTGAGTAATCTTCTCTCACTTAACTAAATTGTAGTAATACAGTTGAAATTGGGCGAACAAATTTGATTGAATCGATACCCATTGCATTGATAGAATCATTGTAGTTTCCCCCAACATATACAGCGGAATGTTTAAGATAACAACGAAATACACAAGACAATGGAATGGTTTACACAGCACCATAGAACAATTAATAATCATCTAAATTTAATTAGGCGCACATTTATCCAATTGTGAAATTATTAATGCAAACAATGCCACTTACCGGTAAATAATTTTCTTGTTATTTCATATTTCATTGCAACACCATTATCCGTATTCACAGCATGTTTTCTAACATTTAATTCGGTTGTAATTCTTATTTGGAATTTTGAATCTTTAACTATGAATATTGAGGCAAAGGTGTGATTCCAACCACTAAATAATCCAAGCTATATATGGAGTTCTAACACATTTCGAATGTATGTTGTTTAATTGATTAACTATTGGGAAATTGAAAAAGTAATTTATTGATAGCATCTCGTATTCAAAATACAGGATCTTTTAGAATATAATAGAAGATTTTATTGCTCGTTAATTTTAAGTTTTGGCAGAGTGGGAGTTGTCTCAAAAAGAATAACCAAATTTAAAAAGCAAATAATATTTTATATGAATGTTAATTTTTAGCAGCAAATGTATTAATTTTGTTTAATTAGTATTTAAATACAAAGAAAAGACGAAAATTTTAGGATGAACACTGTAAATGTTTTTACCTTTATATGTTTGTGAAAATTTATCAGAGAATCAAATTTGACGCTATAAGTTATTGTTGATTTTAAATAAAAAGCCATGTACACCTTTCAATTATGTATACAATAAATTGTATTGTAATTAAACATAAACAAATGTGCCAAATATATGTTATTTGTGCTGTTGATTAAATATGGGTGGCATTTAAATAAAATTTAATTGGTACGAATTGATTTAGTCCAAAAGTAATAACAGAGATTAATTCTTAATAGTTTTTATCTTTCCGCAAACTCTGAGATGAAGCAAAAAATAATCACACATTTCAAGGAGCAGCCTTTTTTGTTCCATCGCCAATTTCGTTTTATTTATTTTTTTGGTGTACTGTCTCTCTTCCACATTCGGTTAGGGTCATTTGAATTGATCGTCCTAATTTTTCTTTTCCACATGATCGCGCAAAATAATTACTGGCTCACTTAAAAGGCAAATAAAAGCATGTAAAGTTAAATACCAGACACCCACAATCCGACGGTTTAAATTGAGACGTTGCCATTGATGAGACATTAATTATCATGCATCGATGATTTCTAATTGGGCGTGATTGATATGTGACAACATCACACCAGATTAAATTATAAAAATGAACCTGCGACGAACGGACCTTACATTCTGCACTTGGTATTGATTTTTTCGCTCGTTTTAAAATTTAGATTTATAACGCGTTAAGCCGGGAACTAATTTAATTTGCAATTTTCTGAAGTAATTAAGTTACACGGCGGTGTGCGCGTTTAAAGTAACTGCTTTCATTTAAAAATTATAATCATATAAGCTTTATTTTACATTTTGACAGGATTTTTGGCTTTTTTTTATTCATAAACACAATTATCTCTGCATTAAACATTTTGAATATACACTCAAGATAATGATCTTTATATTACAAGGCAAAAAAGTAGACATGAAAATATATTCCAGATAGTGAAAATGTGAAACGGAAGAAGAAAATATATGTTAAAAGACATAATGTAATATCAATTTTGTTTTTTTGAGAGGCAGACACGGAGGGGCGGCAAGTGAATATCTGACATGCCTTCAGAATGAATTGTAGCTTGCTAGGATCATTTGATTGTCCCTAGCTATTTTCATGAAACAATTTTTTTTACTAGTACATTCTAAAAATGGGTGACATCAATTTCGAGCAATGGTGTGCTATCAGGTTTTGCTTCAGATTTGAACATACTGCAATCTAAACTTTTGCATAACTTTAACAGGCCTACTTAGACAGTGTTTTGGCAAGGCCCTAGGTTATTCGGTGGTTTAAGGTATTTTTAGAAGGAAAAAAGTCAATTGAAGTTGAACCACACAGCGGAAGGCCTTCATCTTCAAAAACTAATAAACATGTCGACAGAATCTGGGATCTTGGACGTTCCGATCGTCGGTTGATAGTTACAATCGTCCGAAGTATGTTGAATTGACTCACACCACCGTTCATTAGTTTTTAACCAATGAATTGGGAATGAGAAAAGTCTGTGCAAAAATAGTTCCAATAAACCTTTCGCAAGTTCTAAAGGACATTACGATGAGTCTTGGTTATTTAAATACAATTCGGAAACAAAGTGTCAGAGCATGGAATGGCAAACTTCAACTTCTGCAAATCCCAAAAATGCAAGAATGGGAAAATCGAAGATCAAACTGACGCTGCTTTTTTGAGAGCCAGCGAATCGTCCACTAAGAGTTTTTTGCCTTAAGGCCAAATAGTCAATCAACATGCTTACTCAGAGTTTCTAAAAAAACTTCAAAAAGAAGGTAACGCGTGTGAAACGAAAACCCTCATTCGTGGTATTTAGTTCTTACACTATTGTGTTATTATTATAAAGATTTTGATTGATTTTAACATTTTTTGATTTGCGGAAGACCGTTTCTTTTAAAATTTTGTATTTTGAAATACTTCATTTACATAACACGTTATTGAAAACGTGTCAATTATTTGTTAATTTATTCTTTTAAACAACTTGAATCTAGTATTGTTATCGAGTTTAGAAACTGAAAGGACTTTGTATTTACTTTGTGAGAAGTTATGTTTGTAGTAATTTAATTTCACTTTAATTACATACTAGGTGTTTTAACTCATCTTTTTACGATAAACATATCGTCAACATTTCCTCATGGTTACACCGACAGTTAACATTGTAACAAAAACAATTTCTTAAATCAATAAAATTTGTAATTTTTCTATCGATATATCTTACTGTAAAATATCGACGATTTAAGAGCAGAGTAGCATGTGTGAAAACCGTTAATTCCATCTATCAATATTTAAACTACCGTATATATTTTGTTCATGAAAATACATTGTTTGGTAATAATTAAATGGCCAGTAAAAAGAAATGGTCAGTCATAAATTTGTTGTAACAAAACCTTACTGAGATTTAAAGAATAGTATGTACTTGAAAACAAATAGGAAATTGCGCGCACATTGTGTGAAAAATTGAAACGAATGAAAAAATTCGTTACATTTGAATGAGATAAGATATGTAATTGAATTAGTTCTGTGCATATGAATACTCTTGTGCTAGAATTTCTGTACAAAAAAAAAAAAGAAAAACCATTGAAATTGTTTTGTTGGTTGCACTTACCACATATATGTTTACTATAGCTGTAATCTATGAAATTTACTCGTGTTTATATGTAAATTTATAAGCAACGCCGAATTTCAGAATTGCAATTTGTAAAAATAATTATAATAATAACTTAAATTTAAAGACTTTTTACTTACTTTAATAAAGAAAGTTCATTTACTCTAATATAAGAAGAGTAAAATAAACTTTCCGAAATTGAAAGTAAGAAGGTATTAAATGAAATTCTAAAATTTTATCGGGTGACTTAATATAGTAAATTGAAGTAATATAACTAATTTGATTAAAAGCTGTAAATGTATCGAGGAAAGAGAAGGCACGAGTTTCTTCAATTTCTATCAGCACTGAAACAAATTCATTTGAGAGAATTGATTTCGTGGGTGATTGTTTTTGGTTTTTACGGGTGGCTGGATAGGGTTGTTAAGTATTTTAGCGCGGATGTAATTAGTATATAAAAATAAACACACCTGGGGATAATGCTGTGTTTCGAATGGAATTAGAGTCGGCATTGATTTTTCATTTGGAATGTTCGAAATTTTAGATTAATTAAATGGGAAAGCGCATCATTTATGTGGATGAAAGTATTGAAAACGGCTTGCATCATTCCGTATTATCCCACCGAACACGCAACCCTTTATTTACATTTTATGTGAACTGAATTTCTTATTTTAAATATGATTAGTGTAATGCATTGCGGTGGTTTCAGGGCGAACATATGTTTTTAAATGTCGATGGTTTGTTTGTCTCCTTTCAAAGTCGGCGCACGTATCGTTTTATCGGAGCCAACACAATGGTCATTAAATGAAATAGATTGTTTACAGAAAGTAGTTAATTGACGATTATTTAAATGGGATATGTCCGTTATTTTGTGCATTTAATTTATTCTTTTACTATTTAACTATCTATTAATATGCACGGAATATTTTTACCCTATATCATGTGTTGTATGCATTTTATTTTACCCATATTTCACCCTAGAATATACTTTGAACATATGATGACATTTACAACCCCTATAATTTATGCCGGAATCGAATTCTGAACGCCCAAGTATAACCAATCAACTATAACGTTTAAACCAATTATAATTTTTATTTTATATTTACATACTTATTCATGTATTGTAGTAAATAATTCCTCTTAAATAAATCAAATGCTCAATCTGTAGCTTCTATTGAGATAACCACCGATTTGTGATTTGCTTCATTTTAATTCCACTGAATATTCAAATTTAAGCTCCGAAGTGTATTCATGTATATTGAAATTTACATAGCTTAAAAGTCAACATTTTGCTTTGTACAATTAGTTCTTTCGCTATAAACTTAAGAATACTATTTATAATATATATTAACATATACCTTTATTTTCATTTAAAAAATATTATTTTGAAAATGTCTTTGTAATAAAACCGTAAAATATTATATTTTAAATTTTTGTATAATTTTCTATAAAATAAATCAGAAGACAATTTTTTTTCTCTTCTTTCTTTGGTTTTTTACTCCATAGGGTTTTCCGTTTTCTACTTTCATAACCATTTGCCTTCCCAAATCTTCTTCTTTTCTCCATTGCGTTAATTTTTTTGGCCATCTGCATTATATTTTTGCGTTCCTTGTTGTTTTTGGCTTTTCCAAATATCTTCTTCCAAGTACTGTTTATTCTTTCTTACTATCTATTTTTCTTTTAAATATATTTTATCAAAATGCGATTTCATTGATGATTTTCTGGTATTGTAGGTTACATATCTTTAATTTAAAATTCCTGAAGAAATTTCATTTTATTATAATAAATGTCAATGTAATTACTTTTAGAGTCTTTCGGTTATATTTGGAAACGCAAGAGAACTTATTATTGTGCAAATAGTTATGTTTAACTACAACATAATGTCGCCTAATGTCATAGATATTAACTTTAATTGTTCAAATTAATAATTTTAATAAATAAATAAAATAAATTTCAAATATTTTATTTTATCAAATTATAAAATTAATTTAGAGACATGCTGCATACATAAACACATAGGGATATTAATGGCTTGTTTATGAGTGGTGGTAATCTACCGTGGCATATTGGAAGTAGTAGAATATACGGAAGGTCGACTATTATTGTTGGCAACACGTACAGAAATCATTAATTTCAGAAAGAAATAATAAATGGAGTAAATATAATCGATAACTTGATATAATTTTAGGATTCTTGGTTACCAAAGAAATATTCTATGAGATGTATGCAATGTAGATTAAGATCTAAATTGAAGAGGCCTGTAAAAAAAAATTCTGAACTAACATATAGAAATTGAGTTACCATGAGAAAGATTGTAAAACGATGATTTAATTAGTCTCTTTTTTAAAGGCAATTTATTCCCTTTTAATTATTTCAGCTGAATCTAATTAAATTACAAAGAAAATTTAAGTCGAAATTATGCAAAATCTCGAACTGTGCTTTACGAATCGAAGCTCGCGAAAATTTAATTATCAACTTCCAATTGCACGCTGGGGACTATTATATAATAAAATTTCATAAAAAATCGAACCGTAATCAGATTTATAAAATAAAAATTCCCCGGGGAAATTTTCCAAATGTTTACGATTCGAATCGGTGTTCGTGCATGCGATGGTTAATTTGATGTATGATTCGGTGATGATAGCTAATGAAAAATTAAACCGGTGAATACAATAATTTTGAAGTAGCCGCATGGGTCTCTGTTACTATTCGGTAGATGTATGACGCACATAATAAATCGATACTATAAATAATGACGAGATGTAAATATGAGAAAAGGATATGATTGATCTTTACGGGATAATGTATGATCGTTTGGTGAAATCACGTGCACCAAAGTAGCTGCTCGCCCGCCAATGAAGCACATCCAGCAATCAACTCTTGAGATAAATAGCACGTCATACTATTTAACTTGTATGTCAAATAATAATCATTTTTATAAAGCTTCTTATAAATTAATCCGATTATACACCAATATTTAGAGTCGGATTGAGTTGAAAATTGTCTCTAGGGTACAGACACGATCTCTATATACATTTTCTATTTGAGTTTTGCTTAGTTTTCAGCAGCAATTGATAGTTGTCTAATGAAATTATAGCATAACAAAATACCTGGATAAAAATACAATAAAATCAAATTAAAACAAACAGTTGAGATGATGCTTAGGCCGATCTAATGTTTATTTTTTTTGCAGTGTTTTTAAAATAGTAAAATTTGAATTTTCGACAGCTTGCTAAATTTTTATTTTTTGTTATTCTGACTAGATTTCTTTTTATTTCAGACCACCTGCAGAGCTTCAATTAGGGCAGCAGTTTAAAAAGCAACGTTCGCATGGACGCCATCTACCTGGAAGACGTTACTTCAAAATGAGTCAAAAGCTTAATATTATTGTAATAAAATTTAAAAAAGTTTAAGTCAATACCTTTTATAATTTTTTCATAATTCTTCAACTTTTCCATGTTTTCTATTAAGATGTCCAATTTTGAAAAGTGCTGACTTCATATTTTGAATTTGCAATATTAAAATGTTCTAAAGTCTGGATACACATTCCAGGTGTTCTCAAAATTTTTGGAATGAAAATGAAGGACATAAAGTTGTCCAAGTTTTTGCAATTTTTCTATATTTTACCATTAGAGAACCAGAATTTAGGTTAACAGTCCACAGGGCTCATGGTATTGTGTAAGCGCTCCGAGTTTTCTTCATCTATACGTAGGTAACTTTAAAAATGTATTTGTTTATATTTTTTAGTAAATTATAAGTATCAATTTATTTAATTTATTTAAGATAGAAAATACACAATTATAACGTATAAGAAAAAATAAATAAAATAATATTTTGTATAATTTATGTAAGAATGGTAAAAAATAAATATAAAATCACGAGAAAAATTGTCAAATAATAATTTTTAATTTCAATTGAAAATATCATATGTCAATAACATTATATAAACGGGTCAGTAGTGAAAACAGTTTGTTGTGGTTTTGTAATTTGTCGTACGAAAAGTGGTGGTCCAGAAGTGTGATTGTGATAGACTAATCCAGGAGTTAGTGTTAAGTTAGCTTAAGAAAAGAGCGGTACTGTGCGTGGACTGGACGATTCAGTCATGCCGCGTCTGTAGCCGTGCGTGTTGCATTGAGTCCTTTTGAAAGATAGTTTAGTTGTTTGTGATACACGTGACTTAAGACACTAGACGAGATGATACCGGTGTACCTACTGGTATTAATCGTGATCATCCCTGGGGGTGAAAGCGCGCGGAATCAACGAATTAAACGGCGCGAAAGTTTGCAGTATTTATCTTATTGCAAATTCGATACCGAAATTATAAACAATGATGAAAAATTAACGAAATACATTGAAGATGCTGATTATGTTTTTTCGGGGAAAGTTAGTAGTGAAATAAAAAATTTAAGTGAAAATACTACGATTAATTTTAATGTGTTCGTTAAGCGTTTCTTTAAAAATCCGGGTATTTTGGAAAGGGAGACGAATGTTAGAGTGTCAAAAATTTTGCGCGATGGGGAAGGAACTAGGTGCAGACAAGTTGTTAGATTCCGGTATACAGCTATTTTCATTGGCCGGAAACCGGAAGGAAATGAAAATGTAGACGTAGAGCTCACCATCAGCCCTGTGTCCATAACTCTTACGAACTTGGATAGGGTTAACGCTGCTACCAAAGGTAGGAAATCGCCTCATAAATAATACACTCTTAAACACATGATAGCTGTAATCAACTTAACGGATAACACTATTTGTATTTTCATTTGCAAGTTAAATGGCGCTGTGTCGAGAGACATTTCGAAAACACCATCCATTTCCATCATTTTATCATAATAACTTGTCTGCATAACTTAATTGACGCTAATATGCGAATTTTTTACAAATTGTCGCGCATTTATTATAATAAACATTGACACATTCCCAGATCTCACTGATATCTTCACTTAAATATGTTGTAAACCCCCACAACCGCGTCTTACAATACGACCAATACGATTAGCATTGCCGTTTAATATTTTCCCATCACTTACGTTAAGCGCGCTTGGAAGCTTTTTTTTAATCCTTGGCGCTTATTTTAAAATAACTTAATCCTCTAACTTTCTATCATATAAAAATTTTGTTTTTATGCATTGCAAAAAATAAAAAATAAAATAAAACTTGTTCCGTAATGACCGATTTTAAATTTGATTTGCAGTAATTATGTAAATATGATACATGCACATAATTGCAGCAGATCAACGAAATACGGGAATATCACGCACGGGAAAATTTTCTTAATTTCCTTAACTCACTTTTAATAACTCACGCCTTTCCTTCTCTTAATGTGCTAGGGTTGAAGAAATTTCCTCTCTCTCTTTTAACATCCATTTTCGCTTAAAACCATATAAAATTATTTAATTGTGCTTAACCGATTTTTCAAAATCACCTAATAACTTGAATTTAATTAAATAATTTTTTGAATAAATCAAAAGATTTTCCTTGAAATTATTATAAAGGCAAGAGAAAAATTGGAAAATTATTAAGAAAAAAAAAGATCATTAAAAAGATTACATTACACAAAGAAAAGTGTCAACAAGGATAAACTATATCTTGTCTATGTAATTGATGACACTTCATTATCAAATAATAATGACGATAATTAAATTTCGTTCTTTCAAATAAATCCGATCTTATTTCCGTGAAGCATTAAATCTTGTTTTTATATGTAATTAGTAAAATTAAAGGCTGTCTTAAAATAATCACATTCTGTTATAAAAATAAAATTAGTTTAAGTTTCTTTATAGTATTTGGGAAATGTCTACCAGAATAACAATGATGCAAATGAAAAGTGTAAATGTAAAAACATCTATATTTATCACGTTGACACATTAATTTTTACTTTTTCGTAAGTTGGTTGTTCTTTAATTAAACCTAGCGATGTTAATTAAAAAAGTCAGAAACTGAAAAATGAAATTTCATTATTATCTTTAATAAAGACATATAAAGACGCGAGAACAAATTGAGTTCCTTAATAAAATAATATTTAATTGTGTTGATAGTGCATACTAGGTGACATTAAAATAAGACAAACAAGGTGGAAGAAATTCCTGAGATATAAATGAAATTAATAACATAAACAGTCATGACTTGTCACATCCTTTATTTTTCTTTAATATTTTCAAATGAAAACAAATAATAAAGTTTCTTTTGGACCTAGGGCCAGAATCAAAAGTTGTCCGGGAACAATAAATTTTACAGATCTAAACCATCAAAAATATTTCTTAATCGATTTAAATTTTTTTAACAAATTAAACTTTTACTTTAAAATTGTTTATGTATTTACTACAATTTTGAAATGATTCTGTATAAATTTTGAATGATCTATATATTTTGATATAAAAATCAATTGATATAAATAAACATGTACTAATAATTCGAGAAGTAGCGGTTGCAATAATAAAATTACTCTTCGCATGTAGATGCAGTAAAATTAGCATTTTTTCGTACCTGAGGCTGTCTCACCGCATACAGTCTGGCCTTTTACATTTGCCCATCACAAAACCATTTTCTTTTAAAGTATACGATAAATATATAACCGTCATTTGTTTAAATATTATTTTAATGATTCACTTTGAAAATCCATAAGCAATTCTTGCTGTGATGATGTCTCTTTTACTCGGAAACGGTACTAATACGTCTTATAAACCTGTTCGCGTATTTTTTTATTGGCAAATATTTTTTTTTTAAATTTATGAACTAACGTGTGAATATGAATTCATAACAAATGATTAATTAACAATAAATTATTAGAAAATTTTCCTTATGTGCAATTATTAATAATAACAGATTTCACGGACATAAATTTGACTTTCATAAAAACCTTTATTGACTGTAACTAAAGAAGAAAAATAATTACATATTTTTGACACTTGTTTCAATTTTTTTTGGCTTACATTAGCATAGACTAGTTGATTTGAAGAACAATATTCTGCAACAAAGATTATTCATAGAAATTCTTTCTTAATGCAATACCTACAAAAAAACATGATACTCTTTTTAGCTTTTAAAACTGTGAAAACTACCTTGTTAGTTTTTAAAGAATTAACAAAACAAAACAAGAACAAAAACTTGAAAACTTATAAAATGTTAGTTAAGATTTATGAATCTTGTACGGATTGATAATTAGAGAATAACGTATAAAGATGAAAAAGTTTTGATTAAAGAATGCAGATAATTTAATGAAGTTGTAGATAAGTTACAAAACAAATTTGTAATGTAAATTTCTATACGTTTAAAATGTAGTGGGATAAGCATTGTAAATTATAATTATCAACCATAACTTATAAAGGTGCGATTTTATGAATTTCTATTTTTGCAGACGGTAAGTGTTTCTTGTCTCGCAAGATTTACGATAATTAATAATTACATTAATTTTAAATAAATCAGCTTACACACGTGCGCCCTTTTTTATCACATCCTTCTTAATTTCTGAAACATTTTAATACCACGCGAAACGCTTCATCAAATATTTTTTATCTTTTAAGCATCTTGCAAGCGCAGTTAATTTTTTATATGAAATTTTGCACGCTCGGAAATTATTTCATGTAACTGCGAAATGGGTTTAAATGTATACAATGTAACTGCTCTAATGAAAAATGCTTTTTTTCTGTAATAAAAGAAGATGAAGGTTTTTAATATACAATCAACATATGTAGAAGACATTTACTTTCAAATATTTGGTCATAACTGTCGAGAATTGAAAAGCTTGAGCGTTCTCCAATGACACGTTAGAGAGTTTCTTCCTACAAATCTGCATTTTGGTCGTCGGAAGGAAAACGATTGCAAATTTAAATATTCTCATTTAATAATATCTCTCACTAAAACTACTTATCAAGTTGATAAAATATCGATATGGTGTAAAATTTAATTTAATTTTTATAATTGGGAATGATACTGGAGGTAAAACCCTTGGAAAATTATTTCATTTGTGATCAATGTTAAATTTACAATTTGAAAAAATAAATTTGCGTATTAAGTGAAAATTATTCATTCGAAAGCGATATTCATACGAGTATGGTATGGTATGAAACATAAGCCAGGTTAGTCTAACCGCTCACCTTCGTTATGTAAAGCATGTGGCGCCTGAGTAGGTATTTTATTTATTACCATCATTTAATTGATAATTAATCGTTAGCAGGCAATTACAACCTTTTATAAACTATATTTCTAACCTGGAGATATAATAAACGAATTAATTTGATTTTTTTTACCCTCCAATATCGTTGGGAGATAAATTTTTTCGGGTTATGTGTATCATTCAATATGAATTATTAACGAGGAAAATATTTAAATTATTTGTTAATTATGGTTTTCTGTTTGTTTTATAAAAAATAGCCTAGAGCAAGAGCAGACAATTAAACAATTGTTTGGGCCAGTCTAAATTAACCTCTTTACATCAAAGGGGCACATCAAAAGCTTCACATAGAAACAACTATTTCCTTGTCAAATAAATATCTGCATCATTTCCTTTAATTTATAAAAGCAAACGTTTTTAAGTTATCAAATTATTATAAATTTCATTATATTGTATTTCTATATTATTTTCATTACGCATTTATACCTCTCTTTCTATTTATTTGTTCGAAATATCTGATTCTTTTTAAATTTTCGATACTAAGGAAGAACAATCATTTACCAGAAATATTTTTTAATTCGCTTTAACCTCCAACCTATTTTTTTGTAACAATCCAATAATTCAGGATAAATACCTATATGCATTTTAATTTTTTCTGTTTTCGAAAGATAACAATATCCATAAAATGTACATTTTATTAAGTTTATATTTTTAAATAATATTTCCTTTCTTTTCTCTTAGATAATTTATATTTAGCTATTTCGCCATTAAGAATTTATTTTAATACTCTTTTTACTTTCTCCCTTCTAAACTTAAATAATTAATATATGACAATGATAATAATTTTAAATATATATTTTAATTAATTTAAATTAAAAAATATCCTTTCAATTTATCAACATATTTGAAAACAAATAAAATACTACGAATTAGGAAGATTTTAAATGAAAATATATCAGGATTTCATCAGATTGGGTTGACTACAAAAAAAGGGGAAGGTAAATAAACAAATCGTACGCAGTATAAAAACGAAAATAGCGCAGCTTAACTTTTTTTATTACATAAATCCATTTTGATTTAAAATTAATTCAAAATTTATTTTTGCAGCATGTTATGGATCCGTTAGAATTTTCTTAATTTTCTTTGCAATGATGATTTTTGTGTCAACAAAACCGTTAATGTGTTAAACTGAGAAATAATAAATTTGTTAAGGATTTATATTGTTTATTAGAAATTGAAAAATTTGTAACGCGCCAGTTTGGTATAGTAACAATTTAAATTGTTCTGGTTTTCATGATAATTGGAAACTTTTCGCTTTTCATAGTTAACATAACTTTCGCAATATGAAGGTAATTCACAAAGCATTTACCAACAATTATTAATCAAGTTAAATTACATAAATTATTTTACTTTAACACAATATACCACATCGCTCCCAGTTATTAATATAACTTTGAATAGAAATGTGTACATAGATATTTCAAATGCAGGAATATATTCAAGTACTTGTAACGGATCAGGAATCTGCGATCTATACCGTTTACTTGTATATAATTAACGAATTCAATTTGTAATTATCGTCAATGTTATTTGGGAAATTGCATGACTAATCACAGGCTCTATTTTGTCACATATGTGTATAGAGTGAATGCATGACTTATTCGGATACATACGCAATGTACACTTTGAGTTTGGCTTATATGCAGTTGCAAACATTTGTAGCTTTATATAAAATCGCGTTGATTTCATCAAATGAAAAGGCTAATTAGCAAAACGTAATTTTTATAATTTGTAAACTTACAATTGATTGGAATATGTAAAATTACCCTAAATACCTTTATAACTAAAAATAAACATAGATTTCTAATTAAGATTTAAGTTCTGATTTGTAATTAAAATGAGTACTTATTTCACTATTATTTATACATATAAATTTCTCTTTTTCCTAATAAAATTCTATTTACACCAAAAGATTACATAGAGTGATACTTTAATTTTTTTTTAATTATTCTCAAATTGAATTAACATATATATTTGGTTCTTCCTCAAAAGTTTGAAACTCCGAGTTAATCCGATGTTAAATCTGCGGAAAAACTTTTATAATTTAATGTAAATAAGAATAGTTTACCTTTTTATAAATTTTGATCTGTATGAATCCACGTTTTTAATGTAAAGTAATAAGATTTCTATTTGACTTCAAAAAAAGTGGCACAGATGAAAAGAAAAATATATTTCTAAATATAAAGCAAGAAATAGATGTATTATGCACTCAAGATGTAATAAAAGTTATTTCCTGGATATTCCGGGAAAATATGAGCTAATAAAAATGTATATCTTCAATATTTCTGTAGCAAATCTGCACGTGCATAAATCGTAGCATTTTGCGAATGTGCAAATTCTCCCATGCTTATGATTTTCTGATAAATTACTCCTTTAAAGCAAATAAATTACTTAGAGTAACTAGATAGATAAGTGAGTTTACAACTCACGCCTTCTTTTAGTTCTAAATAATCGAAATTGCAATTCGACTCTAACTAGATGGATGCTACCAATTTAATAAATTACCAAACATCCAAGATCGAAAATATAACAATAAATTAACTAATAATACAATCAATTTGATGCTCAATTACATTTCCAGTTTATTTATTCATTTATGCATACCTCTGAGAAGCAATGTAGTTGCGTTTTTATTTTACGTGCATTCCCTTGTTGTTAAAATATGTTGTGACAATAACTTGCGAGGATTATTATCTTGTAGCTAATTATAATCTACATTATGTACTAATTTGGCGACAAATATGTTCTCCAGAGGATTCAGGACCGTAACGTAAACTTTATCCGGCAAATTGCACTTTCTAAACTACAGTGTTTACTTTATAAATGCAAATATTTAACTAAAATGTTATTTAGTTTTTTATACTTGGAAATTCATAAACAGCTACAATTTATTTTTAAAATATTCTAGCGATATTTGTGTTATTAAAGATGAATGGAGAAAAGCATTTAATCAATAAAGGCAACATAAATTTTAAAATCCTTTTTTATTTTAATAATCAATTATAGATTCAAAAAATATTTTGTCAAATCCTTATAAAGTATTGTTGCCTGCAACCTTCTAAAATTTTGAAAAACTAAAAAGATGATAACTCATCTATATCTTAATACATTTCGATATTTGTTCTGAATCATTTTAATTTCACTAAATAAACATATTTTGAAAATATAGATGAAAGAAATTTAGTATTTTTGTCATGATAGTTTGTTGCAGAAAAATTCAATGTCAACAAAGGAGTTTCAAATTTGCATTTACTTAACAAACAAATAAAATAATTTTATTTGTGAATTAGATATTTTCTTTTCTCATGTATTAAAACACATTTATTGCAGAATAATGTTATTACTTCCAAATTAGGTTAGTCAAAGTAATAAAACTGCATTGTATAGATGAATTTAGAACGGTGTGCAATTATTAGCAGACTTCTCAACATGAACGCTCATAAATTTGTCGATGGCGAAGTCGTTTGTAATAAAACACGAAGGTGTTATGGTTAATTTGTAAGGTTGCAAAATTTTTCGCAATGCAAAACTACCTGCTATAGGTGTGATGACCCGAAGAGGAATTTTATAACAATATTATTTTGGATTCTACAGTTGGTCGTATTGTATCATTTTATATAGATGGACCAAAACAAAAAAAAAAGGAATGAACTTATGATTAATAAATAATGTTTTTAACACCCAAGGTAAAATATCTTACGGGATTCAAAAGACATATTTGAATATGTTCCTTTTTTGTGTTATTTTATTTTTTTATGTAACACGGCGGGTATCTTTGTGCGTCTGTCCGGAGTGTAGATATTGCTTGAAAGACCTACGGAAGGACCATCAAAATAATAAAAATAACGCATTTTTCACTACCTTATAAGTTTGCAAAAGGGGGGCATTATTTATTAAGTACCTTTCTGGACCGGAGCTTATTCTTTATGTTCAGTACATTTAATGATATTCGCTTCGCCCACACACTCAAACGCAGTCGTAAAAAAACGACCGAAGATTTGATACTGTGAACATTACACACAGCTATTGCACATAAGAGAATAAAAATATGTGGACGAACTCGCACACACCATATGTTTTTCAGATTATGGCTTTGTTTTGCTATTCACATAGAACTCGGCCATTTTTTTCTGGAATAGACTAAATGAATTAACGATTACTCTATTTAGACACGGAAGTAAAAGAGATCACGACTACACATTTATTATTCTTAATCCCAATATACAATCTTGTTACCAGAAGCACGAGAACAAATTTTTAACAATGTAACTGGGATACATATATTCGGAAAATGAACCTACGAATAAAAGAAAATTAGTTTCAATATAAATTGATGTATTGGAGTTGTCGAGGTTTTTAGAAGAACATGTGAAATTATATATTTTTCTGAAATTAAATTAAACGTGATTTTATGATTCGCAATATGCAATAAACTTCAAGTAATTTGTTATGGGAAGGTTTGCATTCAGTTTGAATATACAAAATAAATTTATGAATAAAATATAAAGTTATTTTGTGTTCTTCTCGATATAATACTTTTTTAAAGTCAGGAAACAAAAATATATAAACTAGTCTACGAGACATTTAAATATTTGCGACGTATATGGGAAATGAAATACTTATGTGCGCTAAAGATTTGTACCTTGATTTGCATCTGCTGCAAAGAATATTATAATAAGATTGCAAACAGTTCAGTTGAGAATTGCATGTGAGTCTCAAGTTTGCAGAGTAACTCGGTGGCACCTGGAAAATATAAAAGGTGGTTTCAAAAACCGATAGTGGTAGTAGTACGAGACAGACGAGGATTGTTTTGAAATTGTATTGTTATGAAAGGTGCATGAGTTGTTAATAGTAGGTGTAATGCAGGGTGTGTTCGGTAGCAGAGACATGAATGTACAAAACGTATGTTGTTAGAGCGGGCGGATTGTTAAACAATAACTGAGCTCTAACACAGTTTGGTTTACTAGTGTTGTAGTAAGTTTGTAATGTGGTTTTGATTCTCACGCAGTTTACGATAAATATGATATTTTGCGGTATTCGCCAGATATGTCGAGATATTAACAGGAATGTTTACCCCACGCGAATTCCTTGTTTATCTTAGTATGTCAGATAATTCAAGATCGGTATAATTTAGTGATTTAAATGCTAGAAAAGTATAACGCGCGATTCATATAAAAAGGCATGTTACAGTGTCAGCCCACTTAATAATCACTGTGTACGTTCATGAGTAAAAGAATGCAACAAGTTGAACTGAATATATCTATAATATATCTAAAGCAACCATATGGTAGTGCCGTAGTGGTTAGTTGGCGTAACCGCGAATATTTCTTCATTTATTTCACCTTACGTTGGTGTAATGTTGTGTAGGATCATTCTGCAACAAAGCATTAATATAAATCTTGGATTTTATATTCATCTCACTAATCATCCCTTTGTACAAATGAATATGCATGCCCTTTGCCACCTACAATTTGCATTGATTTTAATTTAGAATTAATCAAGAAAATTTTTCATATCATTGCGAACTATTACCACATGGACATTGACAATATTTTGATATTAAACATTTATTTAATTACTAAAAGTATATCGAGCATTTAATACAAATCAATTGAAGCCTCCTTTATGCCAAAATTTTTTTAAATTTTATAGCATTGGTTAATTTTGTTGCTTAAATTCCTCATATTCTAATATCCGGGGATCGAACCCTGGATTTCATGAGTCCGGTAAGATTTAAAAATATATGTATTGATAGTCATGCTTCTATTATACTTTAACATAACCTTAGCAAAGATCAGTTCGCCAAAAAGGGAACTACATACGTAATCGAAAAAGAAATAATCCGTAGTAAACTAGCAATGGAGCAGGCAAATCAGCAGAAAAACTGCAAAAGAAAGAATCACACAAAACTCTTTCTATCCAGTCCAACAGAAATTATCCAATCCGGGGTATTGCATATGAGACTAATTAAACATAGAAAGATTACAGGACTGATAATTGGACACTGGCATTGTATACGTGGTATAGAAAAAGATATTTCTATAGACAAATAATCAAGTTTCAGATATTTATTAGTTTTAGGCTAACATATATGATATTTATTTTCCCTCTTTTTTTTTCTTCATATTTTTCCATTTGTAACTTTTTCTTGTAGATTTGATTATTTTTAATATTATTATCAATTACCTTTACAATAAACAATAGAATAGCAGCTCTAACCTATCCAATTCATATTTAAGTTTATTATTTATTTGTATCTAGTAACAAATTGAAATTTAATGTAATTTTGTTAGTGCAGTTCCCATGCAGTCGATTATGAGATATCATAAGGCAATTTGAGTTGATAAATGTGATTTTAAGGCGGTTTAATTTTGAACAGAAAAGCAGTTTATTTGAATGAAATGCATTTAGGTTGTTAGAGCAGAGCTAGAGGACGAATTTGCATGCAATGTACGATCTGTAATTTAGTTTTAATTCGATAAATTGAAGCCAACGATAATCTATTTTCAAGAAATACATATCAAAAGCGTAATAGAATTATTTGGAGATTTTTATCGATTTCTGTTGAAATATTTGTAAGAAAGATGTGATTTCAAGTATTGTGTGAACTGGCGATTGTTATTTTTATAAAGGAATATTAGAATTGAAAGGCATGAAGGTGTGAAGAGGCAATTTAAAAGTGCGCGGCGACATTTCAACAAAGGCAGGATAATTGCTGCGAGATCGGAGCCTCGCGATAGTATAAATATAATTGGAGCGTAATCCTTTTTACAATTTAAAAATCGGATTGTTGTGGTTCGTATAAAGAATACAAAAAATGTATTTGTATTGTAGCGGTTGCGGCATTTCGGAGGACCCAAAAAAGTAACCGTAGGTGTAACAGGTATGGCCTGTCATGTTTGGTCCGTCACGCCTCCGGAATACCAAATAGATCAAAACTTGAACAATTGTCTATTAGGCGCGATACAAGTGCTCTAACTGCTCGAAATGTTAATAGGGCTCCCTTACAATAGCCCCCATGCAAAAACCGACACTTATTTACATGTTATATAACAGATGGTTTGATTGATTTTTAGTACATAGAGAGATAGGCGTCAACCACACTAGCGAGCACAAAGGACGGCCGGAATTTATTACTGTCACGAAATTCATAACCCCTACATTAAATAATATTTACTGCATCATTATTTCTTTAATGGTATTGTTTATGTTCTCTATCATTTTACACTAGCTGCTTGCTCTATCGCGCTCGCTAATAAAACATTATCGCACTAGCAGTCAATACGTGGTAGCGCCCGCTTTTGCTCTAATTTAATAAGCAGCGTGACTCCGGATTTTAACTTCCATCCAATGCCGCCAATTATCCACTCTAATTACACTTAAGTAACAACAGCATAAACAAGCAAATTCACATTTTCCTTCATGACTAATTGATATATTAGCATACGTAATTACAATGGCTGGCAATTTTATTGAACTCGATTATTCCTCGAATTATAGCTCATCATGATCTATAGACATTCACCAACATTAACTACCAGAACAAATCACATTAAATTGTTGTTACCAATAACATTTTCAGCTATTTGCGATACCATTTAAGAAATATTTCATTTCACCTCCGAGATCTCCTGTTTTTGCTTCTTAAATTCCTAATCAAAGTACTCTTCCATCGTTATATTATTTAATTTTTAAACGATTAATAATATTTTGAAAATTTTCTACATTTAGGGAAAAATAAATTCTCTTAGCTAAAGATACAATAAATTGAAAGTAAATAGGTAATTAATAACAACGACATAATGAAATTTCTACATAAAGTGCATAGAATATTTGAAAAATGACTTTGAATTTGAAACGATGAAAAATCGGCCAATTTCCATATTACATGTATATAATAGAGGTGTAGTACACTATGGAAACACATTGTATACACTAAATTTTAACTGTCATCAAGAACGATAAATCGAGACGCTTTTTCGTCCCCTCTACATTTTTATATACGAAGTATTTACGGCCCTATTTTAACTTCAAGATTTTAGTACTTTAAGCCGGTTATAAAATATTTAACTGCATTTTTTTTGGACATGACCTTTTAATTATTTCATCTCACAGAAGTACGAAAAAAACGAATTAGGCCTATAATATAATTGAGATAAAACTTTTATTATTAATCTTATAATGATACGTGTTACACGATAATACTGTAATATAATTATTAGTCTAAAATGTTGCAGTAGTTAGTTCATAATTTCATTTAACATAAAGAAAGTTATTTCGGCTTTTGATGCGGTTTTTGGCCGCAACTCATTGAATTATCTGTTTAGTAAATGTCCCGGTGCATTTTAAAAATAAAATGGTTGGAATGCTTTTTAGGATTAATTCACATTTCGAATGATTATTGAAATATCACTAATATAAAACAATTTTGATATAGTATAATTTAATGGTTGTATGACTAATTTAAAACGTTTTAGTTTTATTTGAAGTGTGTAGGCATATGCAGATAGAAACACTTAAAGCATCTCATTACTTGTTTATTAACACGAACTTATATATATTTTATATCATTTTGGTTTTATAATAAGAGTCCAATTAACGTTACATTCTTATAAAATATTAACATAAAAAAAATTAGGAATGAATATATAGTATACTTTTATATAAAACATCATATTGATATAAGAAAGATGTGGTGACTTATAAAAGTATCGAAAAATCCAGGGTACAAAAACTAATCAAATTAGATTGAAAATAATTTAATGAAAAGTGATTATTAACATTATATCTATAATGTATTAAAAAAAAATTGTTTATCTACTAAAAAATACAATTTTGTGTTGAGTATTTCATAAATAAATTATTATTTCCGGAATGTTGTTTGCAAAACATACTAAATTAATTAATTTATGTAATGGCAAATGTTTTAAGTTCGAGCAGCGTTACAATCGCTGATTACTTGGAATTTTAAGTGAATCAAAAGTGTTGCTTTTGACACTAATTACTTGTTAACTAAAACGAGGCGATTTTACCAGATTACTTATCAATTAAAATGTGCGCAACTTTAAATTAATGTTTTAAAGCTGAGAAGTAATTGTTTTTTCAATACAATTATCGCCTGTCAAAATTGGAAATAATACAAAAAAGTACTCCGCCAATAATCGATTCGAATTGAAAAGGGTTGCCCTGACTAAATGATGTATGTTGGCGTTTCTTTCATTCCAACGATTTTTCCAAATATTATTTATGATGAATGTAATCCATGCAAAAGTTGTTATCATTATTCTTTTGAAATGTCTACAATTGTCGGTGTCATTAATAAGAATGATTAAATGGTTGTTATTTGGGGCTTTCGGTTTGGAATAAAAATGTCAAACCGCGATGCGTAAAAGTGAGTTAAAAAAAGGGGACGCTCTTTCCAAACTAATTCAAGCGGTAAATATTTATGGAATAATGATCATCCGGAAATAAAGAGGTGGGTTCGCCTCTTAATTTATCAAGATGTTATTAAAAGCGTAAGAAAATACCGCTCCGAGATAATTTATTGAAATAAATCATATTTTATTTACAAACGAATATGCAAATAATTTCGAAAACTTTTTCTTTTCATTTTTATATACTGGCGGTAATTTAAATAAATGCACAGGACCGGTCTAGAAAACAATTAAGACTAAAAATATTTTGCTCCCTTCATTTTTGTAATATGCAATTTTAAGTTGGACCATTATCTTTTCTCTACAGGAATCAACATTTTTCTTTATACAATTATATGTATTAATTAATTTATTAAAAAATTCATTAATAAGTATTATAAATATGGATTTCAAGGATATAAATAAATATTTTAATAATATTTTTTCATGTAATATTATGTTAATAATTTCTTAGAGTTTTTTTTTATTTTAGTAGTAATTGATTATAAATTATATTATTAAAAATTAGTATACAGTAGGTGTACCACAATGGTAATTGTACAGAACTGCACCTTGAAGAAGGCCGGCCCTGTGTATGTAGTATGAGTGTCGAGAACTGTATGACAACGGCTCATTCCACTCTTTTCAAAAGTATAATAACATGTAGACAAGGCCGGTTTAAGCGCATTATAATAATCATTTTGCAACTGAAGCTTCGGGCATTAAATCGGCATCGACATCCATTCTACTACCCGTTAACATTCTGTATCACCTTTTAAATATCTTTTGCCGTCAGCTTTCCTTGCTACAATTTATATAATAAAGATACACCCGTTGAATTATCCCCAAGACACATCACCACTTCAACGTCATTAACATTTTAATACAAAAAATATCTTCCATCCTTTTTTACTCGATTAAATTTTCAAACAAAGCATTCAAGCATTGTTTGTTGAGGAATTATGTTTAGATTGACGTTTAAAATACGATATTACACCATGGTTTTATTATTAGTAGAAAATATCTATAAATCACATTGCGATTATTATATAGTTTATAAGCTCATGAAGTTTCTGCCACTGGCTACTTTTAAATAATAAAATCACATTTTCAAATCACTTTCAAGCCATATATACATTGTTATTATTAAAAGTGCACTAATTTACTAGGTGCATTTACATAATAAAATACTTTATTTGTGGTTATTGCTCTACCGGCAAATTATTTCATTTGAATATAAATTACTCCACTTTTATTATCAGGGGTAAACACATAAAATCTTAAACATCTGTTTTTATTTCGTATGTTACTTAATATGAAAACAAGATTGCTGAGTTTGTAACGTGATAAGAAAGTAATTAACTTTTGAACTTTAATGCTTCCTAAAGTATTTGTCTCATTTTTATCAATTTGTTTGTCTTTCCGTATCATTCATTTGTATTTTGCTTCGCATATTAAAATATCTTAAATAAGATAAAGAGAAATTCATCAAACAAAATTAAAATCTCATTCTAAAAGTATTTCAAAATTTTAGAATATGCAAAATCTACTTGGTTGTCAACAGTAGAATAAAGAATAAACTTGTAACATAGAATTTACAAAGCAAAATATATACAAACAACGTTGTACTTAACTACTTTATAAATATTATGTTAACCTCTCATTTGCAATTTCAATTAATTTTCGTTTCCAATCATAATAATAATTAACAATGATTATACATTTATTTAATTTCCCCTTTTGAATCATTTCCATTCGAATTATGCTGTTTGAATTCGTTTAAAAAAGAAAATAAAAAGTCACTACATGCATTTCCAAGGCAAATAAATGCCAATTGAAATTTATTGGAGCTTATAAAATAACGTTTAATGATTTAGAAACGTATGAACAATTTAGTAAAAAAGTACAAAAGGAAAACTAGGGAGTAGGCGATTCATTTAAATTCGAAATCGCAACAATAAATCAAATCCTTTCACTAGAAACTTTTAACACATTAGAACGATTTGTTGCTAAATTGAGGATTTGCAATTTTCTCGTGTTCGAAGGTAATAATCTTTCAACCACAAATTCGTAAATGTATCAATTTAAATAATAAATTAAACCAGTAACAATTAATGCGGGGGCTAATTTTATTGGCCGTAGTATTGCGAAAGTTAATTTTATTACTTCATGGTGGAGGAATAAAGCGTATTTTCAATAGCAAAATTAATGAAATAATCATCTTTGCTTTTAATTTAACGCTGGCGTGGAAATTTACAATTTTAATTTTATAATTGTGAACGTTATTTGTAGAATATTAAACTATTACCATATTCAAATTGAGATTAAATAGAATACTAATTATTTGTTCTAAGATGTTGATCTTTGGGAATAAGTTTTGTCAGTACATATTTTCATTAAAAGGAAATATGAAAATGTTCTCCGACTAGTGGAAAATGTAATAACGATTGAAATTCTGGTTCTGGTGGCGGAGACGGGAGATGAATACGTACAATTGTGTAGGCTACGTTTATGAGCTTATCACTTTCTCATACTGATGATATCACATTAACTGCACAGAAATTAACACGACTAATGCAAGTCATGCATGAACGGGGTAGTTAGTACTAATACCTCCTTTTTTTGGTCAGCTTAATTATATTTCCGATTTAACACCAGAATATGTTTAAAAAATTTAAATGAGTTGTAGTTTAATCAAATTTTTCCTTTTCCTTTATTTCTTTATGGAAAAAAAGGGAAGAGATTTGTATTAGAAAAATATGCATTAAAAAGATAATGCGAGAGAAAAAGCCAGAATGGAAGGTAGTAGCTAAAGTTAAATTAGCTGAGGGATTATTACATTATACTCCTGAGATACATACAATAATTTCTGTATGACCGTATAATAAGCAAATGTTACAAAATGTCAGGCTTCAGATTGCAATTTAAAAATATATTTTTATTAGAAGAAGAAAAATTGACACGTGATAGTGTTACACAAAAATATATTAATATTAAATATCTCTCATATTGTATACTCGTAGTATTCAAAAAGTTATTCTTGTTCCAAAATTTACACAATATCTTTTGCAATTCTAGCGGTCCCAGGTTCATATCTGGAAACATCAGAAATTTAATTCGGATAATAAATGTACTGGTGTAATAAATGTTAGTGAGTAATACCTTTTTTTTATATAAAAACCTTAAGAATGTAGAGGGATGAATATTTTATATAATTATTATCGAGAACTAAAAAAAGAAATAGGTATATTAGTAGAAGGAATTTTCCAGTTCCATCGACAATTTATTGGATTCCAAGCACAATATATAACACAATAAGCATTCAGACTCTTGTAGGACATATCAGATAATCCATTGCAAAGAAGATCAACAGTGCGCGCATGAAAACCCGCTCAATATTTTAACAAAGTAATTAAATTATTTTTAATTCAAATGATTAATTCAATTTAATTTGTGCAATGAAATGAAACTTTCCGGCTGCAGATAAAAGTGAAGTAATCGTGTGATTGATGGTTGTAATAAAAGGAACTGGAGGGAGGAATTTAGAAGGTGTGTTACAAGTGTTATTTAATAAAACCTAAGGCGCACTAATAGTGGTCGCTATCAAATATCAATATAAACACAGGTTTTAAATAAATTTTGCATAAATTGTAAGTAGCGCAGTTTAAATTTGCAATAAAGTATAAAATAAAACGCGTCGCAATTTGAAATAACGATACGCACCACGAATGGTAACAGTTTAATTGACAATCCATGGACACATTTACATATCAAGATTATAATCCGTGCCGAACCTATTTATTTATCGAATTAATTAATATTAAAATGGATTACTCTCAGTTGACAGGAGGAGAAATCCACGAAACGAGCTCCATATTTATGATTTGTACAAACATTTTTTTATAATCGCATTCTGGCATCAATAATATTTCATTATACATACACGAACAAGGTTGATTAGTCATCAATTTATGTGTGGGCTTCTATCTAATGTCAAGTTTCATGACTAACTTTACTTAAAAATCAAGAATCGTATTTACATATACAGCAAAACGAGATTTATTAACATATTATTATATTCCTGGTTCCAATTAGGCGGAGGATAAAAACAGCAAAAGAAATAATAATATGCAAGGAAAATTAAAAACTTTCAACTTGGAAAGAAAAAGTTTCCAGTTTAAATTTCATTCGGAAATTAAAATGATAAGTTCTTCTCAAGTAAAAATTCTTTTGCAGGCGACCATTGAAATTACGATTTAAACATTGCATTTATGTGCCATATCCAGTTTCGTAATAAAAAAACGTGATATGTTATTATAATCGTTAGCGCCTCCAGTGGGCGGTTATAAATTGCACAAAAATATCCATTTGCTGTTTCTCGTGACTAACTATGAGAAACGCGATTATCTAATGATTGAATTATAATTAAAATTTTATTTTGCGGTTTGTCTGAAGCCTTTTATGATATATGGTATAAGGGCGCGACCGTAACAAACGTCCGATGTGTCAGGATACATATACCTACACTAAACGAGATTTCCTTATAAATAATCCTCAAACAATACCGACTTTTAAATAAATAATTCTTAGATGACATTTAATATCATTATTAAATTATTTGTGTTCTTAGAAACAAATTGTAGAATTTACATTTGACATCATTGCAGATTACATCATTTAAAAAGGTGTATAAAAATAAAAAATATTTAACAAGAAATAATTCTTACATAAAATAATTTTTGCAAAACTAAATTTAGAAGATGACTTTGCTGTTTCGAAATTGAGAAGAGATAGATTGATTTCTCAAGGATAAAAATTTAAAAATGTAATTGTTAATGTATCTATGTATACGTCCATCAAATAGTCGAATATATAGTTTGTCACTTTTTATTCTTGAAATATCTTAAATAATTCTTTTCTTAAAAAAAAGTTTCTGACAATAAAATCTTCAAAATTAGTACGATTTTAATTAAATTCCTAACAATTGGATCTCTAAATTCCACATAACAAATCCTAAGATCATCTCGTAATAAATCCTTTATTCAAAATAAATGCTAAAAATGTTAAATTGCTTATTTCCTTTGTTTCAGGTAAGATTCTTATAAAGAAATGTTGCAATAAAAATCAAAGAAAAGAAATTTGTACGCCAATCAAGGGTATGTATAAAACTAGGTTGTATCACTTTGAATTGTTTCTTAAACTGATTCCGACATGTATTCCATTTTTGTGCATATGAGATACTTTTATACTTTCCTAAAGTTTTAAATTAGTTTACAAAACCATGTGCGCTCCTGAAATTGTATGTTGCATACATAATTCAATACATTTCCTATATACATATAGGCATAAAAACTTCATTTATCTTGAAAATTTACTACGAACTGTAGGTTACCTACTTTTAAATAAATTATAAGGGTTTCTGACCTTAATTTTTGTAGATTTTTATAATCAGTTTATTTTGGAGAAATATTTTTAAGCAATGTAACCATTATTTATAGAAATAAGTAAAGTACATTCTCACTTTGCTTTTAGATTTCATCGAGGTGAGATTTAGTTTCGTTAGTAATAATATTTATAATTCATATTTAATTTTTGTAGAAAGAAGTAGTATAAAAGTTGCAAGAGTTAAATTAAATTTTGCACCTTAAGGCAAAATTTATTCCGACTGCTCTGGTGAAAATATTTTTTTAATAAAAATGTATCTTTCTTTAAGTTAATTTTAGTTTTAATAAACAATTTCGAGGGTGTACTATGCATGGACATAATTAGATTAAAGATATATCTTCATAAAATTCCAAGAACGAGATTTTGAGAGTCATCAGTTTGTTGGGATTATTTCCGTGGGCGTCTGATGGCATTCCATGTTCTATGTGGATGCTGCGCGCCACTGTTGACGTTCAGTTTCAAGCCACAACTAAATTTATTATTTAACCAATAAGAAATTCAGATACAACCAAGGCAGGAGTTATCTCCTACATTTATTACAAACACACATGTCGCTATTAATAATAAATATCTCATTCTGTAATGTGTGATTGAATTTTAATTACCCCATTGTTTCCACCACGAAATAATCTCCTTTATAAATCTTATCAGCGGTTTTACTTCAGAAATCTTATAAAACCTAACCCACTAAAAATTTTATTATCATTATCAATATATTCCTAATGGAACGGTATGGGGTGCCAAAAAGCCTATAGAATAAAGATATTAACTGTGGGTTAGTTGTTAAATAATCATTTCTGGCTTAATAGCTTTAATAGCGCTATTTACCCTAGTAGGACTACAAGAAATAACTGAGATATTAGGGAAGAGATCTTCATTGAAATTTATTATTAAATCCAACCTTAACCACAACAAACAAACCCTTAATGTGGAAGGGATATTTGAAGCCGCATTTGTGTTGTCAATTGATGCGGTTTGAAATTTGCAGCACCTTCCTATTTCTTCTTTATATTTCAAATAATTTTTGCAAGTTCTCAGTGTAATCTAAGATTACAAAATATTTCTTGCTATGATTTTAGAGTTTAAACTATTTATAAAAAGAAAACTAATGAAAAAAAAATTAGCCTAGAGAACATATTAAAAATTAAAATGTTGAAAATATTCAATAATTACAGAAATTAAAACAACATTTTATTCTAAGCAATGATTATGATTATTGATGAAAATCAAAGATTGAATTAGGGTTTTTCACTATCATGTAAATTTTTCCGGGAATGAAGCAATAGCAAGGCAAATGAGCTCGTCCAAGTTTTATCTAAACACATATTTCTATCTGGTTGTCTTGTTTAAATGGAAATCTTCATTTTACAAGTATATTCCGCGAGTTGAAATACGGCTCATTCGAATTTACATAGGTCGATTTGTCTTTTGAGTTGTATGCACGCACCTTGGTTGGCTTGAGTAAGTGTTTTATCAGCGATAAGACATCTTAAGTAGTCTCCGGGATATTTTAAGTGTAACACGCGTTGATGCCATATAACAATGTCAAAGTTTTTTTTCGTTGTCGTAGTCCTAACCAACCCTACATATTTATCGAAACGCATTTTATTTGTCTCCTTTATTTTGATTGTAACTTTTCAATTCCGATTCTTGTCAACAATAACACAAACAATCTAAATGATAAATAACGTTCCAGCAAAACTGACACGCCGTACTATATCTTCATATTCATATAATCAAATTTATTTGATATGTAAAGTTACACATATCATTCATATTTATACAGCGCTACCACAACATCTTCATGTTCATTATCATAATCATACATCTCTACATAAGTTCAGTCCGACGTTATTATTCAATCAATACCATTTTCAAATCGTACTACTGCACATATACATTACAATACAAACACATTCAACATGACATTCCAATTCACAATGACCACTAAACTAATATTTCAATATTAAAAAATGATAATAAACAAATAATTTATAGCCCACTTACAGCGCATATTACAATGTCATTTGTCATTAAATAATGCCATTGACAATAGAAATGCGTTTCTAAAGAATCATTCGTCCCATACTAATATTTTTATGTGTTCTGTTGCGTACACGCACTTTTGTAACCACAAATTTTAATGTATTAATCAACTTTTTGTATTCAAATTTCATTCAACCTTACCCAAATTTCGAAAGTATTTATCATGTACATACGAAAGATTACACGACACAACAAAAGGTGCACTTGAATGTACAACTAGATTATCCAAACGAAACATAAAAATATTATTTATGGCTAAAAGAGTTTTAAATTTTCGTATTTATTATTTTTAAACCTGATATTTTCGTCTTACAAAAATGTGTAATACAATTCGAGTCTGTTGTATGGTTAGCTTCAATTATTAAGCAAATTGGATTAATTCGTGTGAAAATATTCTTAAAATAAAAAAGTCGCATTAATTTAGTTACGAAAGTAATTAAAATTTAATGTCGCCGATAAAAATAATGTAAATGAAGGAGATGAAAAGGGGGACACGAAAACAGCGCGTGCTAACAACATATGCTTTCAGTTGTTTAATTGCTTCCTTAGATGATTGATTAAGGTGCATCCACAATGTTAAAAGGAATTAATATAAATCAGCACGACCCAGATTTGTTTCGATTATGTAAAAAGCACCCCAATGAAGATCTTTTTGTTCGGCGGATGATTTATGTGATAAGCACGATTTAATTTTTGTTGTGTTCACAATTAATAATAGAGGGGGATGTTACAGGTGCGCCCAGCTCTTTTCAAATACTTGTTGAGCATTCTGAAAGAAAGCTAAAAAATCTCTTATAGAGCGAGTCCGTAATTTAAATTAGGATTAAGTTGATTCGAGTTGTAGCTCGCGCGACGTTTTAAGGCTGTGTATAAATTATGCTCAATTACAGCACGGCTAAATAAACGTTCGTCGCTATGAATTAAACCAACTTATGTACTAGTTGTTACCTGGGAAATACAATGTCGGGCATAATTTAAAGGATTTTAGAATGTAATGCGTGACATAACACGTCCCATTGTCTTTTCACTTATAATAATGCATTTTCGAGTGAATTATTTTACCTGTGATGGTTGTTCATTCGATTGTAGGTGTGTGTACTTCTATCCCATCCGAGTGTAAGACTAATCAGCCTACACTTAATTTACTCGTGGGACGACCAGACGCTTGCTCTACAGTAATTCTAATTTCGTCAATAATCTTATCTACCATATTCTTTAAGTTACGACCATTTTTAACACGAATTACTACATCTGGTTGTTATACAATAACACCGATGTTTATTACAACTCTATTCAAATTCTACTCGATTTTACCACGATACCACTTTATATTTATTTCTTGAATCTACTATAAAACAAATTTTAGAAACATAAAATCTATTTCATTTTCATTTCTTTGACTTTTACTATATTTAAAACACACACATAAATCAAATGCTTTATTTCGTAATTAACTATTTTTATTGGTCAATGTATTTGATTTAATATTGCACAATTTTAACTTTAAAATAGAAAAGAAATACGGGAAGTTTTTAATAAAAATAACAAACAATTTTCTGCAAAGAAAATAATTGCAATGCGATTTAACCTTGATTACGAAATCAATCAAAGAATTGAAGAAAGCTAAAAAGAATCAAGGTTTAAAAAAACAAAATAAACCAAAATTAAACCGATGAACAGTTAAAAATGCGTAAATGGACAGATAATTCTTAATCAGAGAAAAAGAAGTAGGAGCTTTATGTATGGTAGTACAAACTAACGAAAGTTAGAAAGTAAATGATAATACATAGTCTAATCGTGAGAAATTGATATATGGTGACTTCAACCATTTTTTGGTGAATACTGTAACAGATACATAAAGAATGAAGTAGAAGAAAGTGGTTGAAAAAGAAAAAAAAAACAAAAATTAAAGAAAAAAAGGAATAGAGAGTGAAAATCATTATTCATTTTGTAATTGTATTTGGCGTAAATTCTGTTGAACTCTGCGTGAAAACTTCACATGCACACTTAATGTGGAAGTCATCAAATAAAATAACTGAAATAATAATCTTACAATGTGAGAACAGGTCTTTGAGAAACCAATATTATATAAGGCTGCTAAGACAAACAATCCCAATATTTAACTTTCTATTTAAATAAACGCAATGTGCGCACGCATTAAAAAATCCTTATTGCGCCAAAGAATTTATTCAAAGTATAACCTTAAGTGTACCATATGGTACTATCTGGAATATTTCATGACATTTACTGTTCTTGACTTGCATTTTACGAGCCGGATTCTAAAGGATTCAATAATAATTATTAAACACCCTGCTCTGGCCATTCAATTTTCATTAATATAAAAGCTTACACCGTACATATGCAATATTTAATGCAAATTATTCTACAAGTTATTACACTAATTAAATACAACCCCCATAATATACAAAATGAATTCCGTGCTTTAATGTACCAATAAAATGTAAAATCGTCAAGGAAAAAGGGATCGCAAACAAAATAGCAACAGAATAAATTTGGAATTTTCAACGTTTTTTTTAAATTCTTTTCTACCCACATACAAAACCTCTTCATTTACAAAATGATTTCCAAGTGAAATTACCCATAAAACTTGTATCTTGATTTCATACTCTTCATTAAACTTAATTATACACCTTACCTATAATCTTCACTTAATTTATCCTTATGACAATTGCTAACTACCGCTACCTTCAACTACTCTAGCATTAACATTCGGATTTATTTAAACCACCGAATTATTCCACTTTAAAATGCGTGAAATGTATTCAATGCATACCTATCAATTTCAAAGTACAATGCAACATCATTGAGATCAATATCAGGCTACGCTCAATTACCGAACAAATATAGTAATCAATGTTGTCATCTTCTATTTCACTCTGGAAAATTATATTTCTATGACAAATCATTCTAACTGGTCTGAATAAAACTGTTCAACTGGACTGCACTATAAATAAATCTATCTAAAATATGATCTGCCCTCTAATAAACAGCTTCCATTCACAATTACTTCTGACTTGCGTATCCCACAATTGTTACATTTAACTAGATACAACTCGAAATATCATTATTTTCTAAAGAGCTACATAATAGAATGATTCACACCAACACAGTCTCATTCATAACAAATATTAAAAATTTTTATTTCAATTAACTAATCGACTTTGTTAATAAAATATAAATAATGTAAATTTAATTAAAAAGAGCTACAAGTAAATTTAATTATTAATTAGCACCTTATCACCGTAATACTATAATTAATGAAACTAATGAAAAATTTTCAAATTATTTTTAGACTAAAAGCAAAATTATACGACGAATATAAAATATTAATAGGAAATTTACATACATTTTTACAAGACAATTTTTAAAAGCTATTAAAATAATTTCAAAAATTAAAATCTGTTTATTGGCATCTCAACTTTGTTCAAATTAAAATGTAATGCGCTGTGTTGACGAAAAAACCTTTCTACAAGAGCAAACAATGTTGTAGTTTAATCGTAAATTCGTATCATTATATATTTCGACAACATAATGTGATGTTAAATCATTAATAAAAGATTCAAATTAAACTTTGAAAATTTGCTGTAAATTATTATAACCCGTCCGTGATCCTCTTTTTATTCGAGGTCCAATTTGAATTTTAAATTTTGCGCTGAATTACATTAGTTATATAAAATACATGATTACATGGGATTTGTCCTTTTTTCTAAATTTCCAGCCCTTTTTTAGTTGTACGTCATTACGTATAATATAAATTACAACAAATCAAGTTTATAAACGTTTGGAGCTAGTAATGAGATTGTGAAGTGCCTTATTTGCGTTGCATTTTTAATGAATGCTGTATAATTAAATTTTGGTTTGAAGTAAATTAATGCACGAGTGAGAGTTCCCTCTTTGTATGTGTACAGATACAAGTTTTATTAGATTATGTATGTATGTAGATTTCCTTTTGGAGCGATTCTGCATTCATTTCGGAGACAATTAAAACAATTTGACAAGTTAAGATCGTTGTACATTTCATTAACTTTATTAGGGACTTTTCATGAAATGAAATGCTCCAGGAAATTTCGCTCATTTAGCCAGCAATAGGTTGAAGATTTTTTTCTCAGATTACTACAAAAATATTAGAAAACTAAGAGGTGTAAGAATTGGACCGCATTAAATCGCGTTGATAAGGAACGCGCTAATGATCCTTTATAACCGAGATAAATGAAAGCTATAAAGCTAATTCTCAAGCGCACGGGACTCATCTCCTAGAAATTTGAACTCAACTCCGCATAAAAATTAATGAGATGAAACATATTCCAAAAACTCGATATTAAACCTTTTAAGTTGGTACTTTAAAAGATGAATACACTATGATCACATACTTTTTAATCTACACTAATTTTATTACATTATGACTTTTTTTTAAAAGCGATCTGGGAAACTACCCAATTGATTAAAAACATTTTTGTAATTAAATAGCTCGGTGTTTTTTTTTTCACTGAAAGACATTTTGTAATATCACAGGAAAGAGAGTTCAGGAAGCTATGGGTAAATATCAATTTGTATATTTCTTAAAAATTATTTAAAAATGCAATTTTACTAATCATTTTTTTTATAGATTGTATTAACAAATATTAATACTGATATCTAGCCAAAAAAATACTGTTAAACTTTTTGCAATATTTGTATTTATTTTAACTTGGAACTGAAATAAAGGGTGAGAACCAAAATTTCGTAAACCAGGTGGATTTAGCCGAGTGGAACGTACAATATCATTAATATGTATAGGTCGGGTTGATTTAAATGCAATATTAACTCCATGTCAAACGGCTGTCTAAAACTAAACCAGTTCTAAAGCATAGAAAATCGTGATGTATTAATAACATGACGGGCTTGTCAAAATCATGTCACTATATGTGACCATGTATAACTGCCATAGTTATACATAAGGCCTTGTTGTCAGCAGACACTGTGGTAAACCGCACCTGCTTTTATTCAGATAAAAATAATGTCATATAAATGGGATTATAAGATTTCATAAATAATAAACCAACACTTTCAAATTCCTATTATTCTGTATGTCAAATATAATTGCATTATCCTTGACGTAAATTCGCGGTCCTTTAATATTTAAAATACGCAACCTGCAGAATATTTCCTTAGTATAAATCCTACACCTCATATTTAATACAATAACACTGGACCCGGTCTGCATCCACATACAAGTGCTGTGCCAACGCAAAGTCCTAACAATTGCTCATTACCTTTTATATTATTATAACCGTCATATAACTAGGAGTGGCCTCATCCTCATCCTCCCTATCCTCTCACACATCACACTAAAAAGCCCTGTGAAGAGCGCTTTTTGTTAAAAGATAAACAAATGAAATGGATTGAAACAGTTTGAATGTCTCTAGGTGTCGTTAAGATTACATAGCAGTGATAACCTAATCCTGTTCTGGTGTAAAGTAACCCATAACCGATAGATCACAACAACCATTTCGTATCTTCTCCACTATCATTGTTCGGCCTACGAAAATTCTCTAAATATGGGAAATCTCACAATTTTTTATATGCCTCTTCATCGTACATTCCGCGCTTTTTATTGCCGTAACTTCATAAATAATCAATCAAGACAGTATTCAGGAAGCCGTATTACATTCCATCCGATACAACCGACGTTTTTATCATGACATTATTTGAAATATGTATCAAAAATATGTCCATTACTACCATTCAAATTTATACATGGAACACTCCTTCATTACAATATATTACAAACGTACATTATATATTTACTACAATTAATTATTTATTCAACATGCACTACCGTTTTAGGAAACATTACATAGCTCTAAATTAGCCAACACGCTTCATAAATTTCAATTTCGATCATTATTTTAAATTATTATCTGAGTAGCATACAATTAGACAATTTTTCAATTTTATTTTGTCTTAAACAAATGGAGACAAATTTTATAAAGTCGCACCTTAAATAGAAACTTTATTTATTACTTTGATTAATGTTACTTGCCACTTTAAAAGTAATATAGATTCCATTGAAATTTCTTCGAATGCATTAAAGTTTAAAACGAATAACCATTAAATATTTCCAAATAAAAATTCTTAAATTTGGAATTTCTTTCCAAATTTGGATTAAAAGTAACGGTTTTTTTTAACAAATAATAATATAAAATATATGTTCCTATTAAGTTATGGTAATAAAATGTTATATTATGAAGTTACAGCACCAGACGTTGTAACATGATTGCGTTGAAGATACTACAACGATGATAATTATGTGATGATAATTGTAATGTTCTGAAATTTTTAAAAACAAATTTTATAAATTTAACAAAATCAGTTTTCTTTTATGTGAAAAATATGCTATTATAGCAAAAATATACAGGAAAAGCATCGTTTCTTTCACGGAAGGTATAATCTGGTATATTGAAAATCGCGTAGCGCAATATAGTTGCGATTAAATAGTTTTTCGATAAATCTAATAAAATTCTTTTTACCTGTAAATCACGACATAAAAGATTGCGACTAAAATAGAAAATCGAATAAGTTGTATGCAACTTTATGCATATTAAAATCAATAAAAAAATATAGCTATATGTAGCGGTGTGAGAAAATTGATTATATTTCATATGGGATGAGTTTCACGTTTTCAAGATTCAGTACAATAAACAAACAAAAACATTCGCAGAAGAGATCTGATGCAAAATATAAAAATGAAATTCATATATGGAATTGGTTTACATTTAAACATAGAATATGAATTCTTCGATGATAAAATATATAAATAATATCTTTTGATTGCAATAAAAAAATTGGATTATTTATTAAATGAAAATTTGTACGCAAATCTCGGGCATTAAAAACAGTTAAATATTTAATTGAAAAATTATTTAATATTAGAAAGAGATGTGCATCTGCAAAACAAGCAGCAGTTTGTGTATTGCATTAATGACTTATACTTAGAGGTGGCTGGTACTAATTGATGAGAGCATCCGTCACTACAGTCAGCTAAATGCATACTATTACTATCTCCCATCGACTAAATCAAAACACAGATGCTGCTATTGGCTACACTTGTAACTATTTTTACTTTCACAAATTTTATTGGATTTAATATTTCTAGCTAATATTAATTGCATTGCATATTTAGCATATGAAGACTAATGATGCAGTTCTGAAGAGGTGGAACGTGGATGTTTAGGGTGTGTTCTTTCATAATCCGACCATGCAATTTTAGATTTTTTTCAAACTATCCCATCATTTACTTCTAATTCTTCAATGGGTTTTTGTCAAAATCTAGAATTGTTCTATTCAATAAATTTAATCACGTTTTCTATCACAGTATTCTTTGTACAATGTAATTCAAACGACTTTCATTAAATATTGTAAATTTGGTTTGATGTAGAAAATTTTTTAACTTTTTTTAACCTCAGAACAATCGACCATTCTTACAACTTTTATGCAATTGTTAATTGGATCAGAATATTATCGTATGCTTAATAGAAATTTACATAATTTTATATAAGAAATAAATAAGATAATAAAAATCTTCTTGATGATAGAGCTGATATTGGAATGACAGTATAACCGTCTCTTGTGATTAATAATTCAATATAATGGTTGGTATTATTTTTAGGGAGAGAGGTCTTTGGGATTACAGTGAAATTTAATCCTTAAATATTGTAGGTGTCGTTACATCGGTTTGATTTTATCAAATATATCTTTAAGGATTAATTCAAACTCTATCAGATCAAAGATATTGAATGAGATGTGCATGATTTAGTGACATGTGAAATTTGTAAGAGAAGAGGAATGATTTTGTTGAAAGGTTGTAATTTTCAGTGTATTGTAAAATTATATTTCGAAATGGACCATCAATCTTATTAGCAATTAAAAAATGTGCTTGGATATAAAGTACTTGCAACTATAATAAAGGTTGGCGCATCGCTTCGGGCTTGAAGTACATCATAGTGTCAAAATACCTTATAAAAATGCATGTGAAATGCATGTGGGATGTATGCAGAGATGAACCTACTTTTTGGAATACCAAAGGAGCATTTTCGCGTACGGTCCAATATTGTTTGTTCTTAAGAATACAGCGCAATAAATCAAATGCATGATCAATTAAGAAAATTTTTTGTCCCTATTAGTGGTTGGGTGTAATAAGGGTTCAAACTTTTGTTTAATCACCGTATAGAATTTATATAAAGGACCCCCTTGAGCAAGACTAGGCCCCTTTTTTCATAATAAATGGACCCACTTTATGGCACCTGCCCATCTACTACTTATAGCCAATTAAAATTTTTGGATTTAATTCCTGGGTGGTTCAGGGTCATTAAAAAAGCACGCGCGCGCTTATTTGAACACATTTTCGAATATTCTCCCCCGCTCGTTTGTTCCTATAAATTGGTATAAACGATTTTACTAGAAGTTTAATTATTCTGCAAATTAAATTGTGTACAATTTACTATTTGTAATTTTGTTGTCACTTTCAGGTATTAAATTTAACTAAGTCGACCCTACGCGATAGAGCAAGCGTGAATTCATCCACCCTCACATATTTTACTAAATTTATTTATTTATTATCTATGAAACAAGTTAAACATGCATAATCGGACATTACCCATGCGTGTTATGGCCGACTATTAATTACTCACCCTACAAATTCCTAATACAAACATTGCTGCTCGCCAAACTTGCTACGTTTGTGGGTGATCTATAATCCCATAAATCATTTCATCTTAACAAACACCTTGGCGTATATCAAATATACTAGCAACAAAAGTATAAATCAATCAAGTTGTTATTACCTTCCCTTATATGCAACACACTTTTTTTAAATTAATTTTAGAATGATTAGATTTTGTGTAGCTGGTCTAAACTTTCCTCTGAGAGCTAGGTAGATTAAACTAAGTTCATATTCATAAATGAGATAGGCGCAAAACTTACAATCTTGGAAATTTTAATACGACGCTTATTATATAAGATAAGCACATTAGTATACAAGACGTTAGTGTATCGTGTACCATTAAGACTCGTAAACACGCAGCCTATAAATCAATGAATTACAACAATTATTAACAAAACAACGTAATTATACAAAAATGTGTTTTTTTTTAATTAGTATCATACAAAGAGTATATAGTTTTAAAAACAAAAAAATTTCTTCTAAAACTAACTTTTACCCGTTCTCTCATAAATTCTTTTTTTTACCAATTTCATATTTAAATGCTAAAAATAGTAAGTTTCTGATTATGGGATGCCATTTATTAAATTTCTTTTACCTTTTTGTTGTACATCATTAAATTATTGACATTTAAATGTATCAATACACCAGCTTGTTAGTAAAAATAGAATTCTCCAAAGGCGTATTTTTATTTAGTATTTACGAAAATACCTTTTCCATTTTTATTTCTACACGAGTGAATTAATACAAATTTGAGTATACACGTAGTTTGGAGGCTCTTAATTAAAAAATAATCCTTTGTTAGCGTTTTAAAACTTTGCGGAGAATTATGAATCGGATCTGTAATGCGGATGTTATAAATCGGCATATTCACACCAGTATTGTATAAATTTATTCTTCAAGTGTTGCATTGCCCTTCTGTAAATTCTTAGAAAAATCACGAAAATCACAATTTTAACCTAATTTCATTAAAGTACTTAGAACGTGAACATTAATTGAGCTTCTAAACCGTCTGTATTATTATATTGGTGATTAAGAATTATTTTTTCAGTCTAAATTGGAGATTCTATCGGCTTACAAAAGTTACCTAACATTGTTTTTTAATTATTTGATATTTATTTATATTATAATCTAGTGTTTGCAGTGTATATTTGTCGATTTTTAGAACCCAATTTTAGTAATAACACGCTTTTGCCGTTAATGATTTCGTCACTTAATGATAAACTATAATATATCTTAATTAACGCTTAAGCGTGATGTGGATTATATTCCAATTTTCTACCTAACATAAAAATAATATTAAATCGATTTTGAATAGGCAGGTATTAACCAAAGTATTCCATGCTACTTTGAAATTAATTTTCTAGCCACTAGAAGATATTACAACACCTTGTTATTACCATTTATATAAGGATAATTTATATATTCAACACTTCTACATAACGCATTATCAAAATTAATTCATAATTTAACAGGCTGCCAGCATATATTTTTATGTAAGTCTACACATCGTGATAATGGAATAGTACTACACAGAACATTATAATATAATGCTGATACAAGTTGAACAAATTTTTTCAAAAAATTTTAATTTTATTTTCTTAGTAACTCCAATTAAAAAAAATATAAAAAATATTTATAATAACTACCAAACTTCTACGTTGTTTAGTAAATTTTTTCTTATTAAAATGGTGATTCGCGCAATTAATAATGTACCATAATATTTTCATATGGCATAATAAAATATATAGAGAGTAATAAAAGTCGTAGCCGTCAGTAAAAGTGTTTATTTTATCTGCTGCGTAAAACACTAAGTAAAATGGCTTGTTTTAATGTCAAGATTGTAGACATCGGATGACATTTTTTTATTCGTCCCTTTACGCTTGCAATAATTTTGCAATGATTTACTCTTGCTTGAATTGGCCATATCGAGCATTATCTTATATAATATCATTCAATTCGCCAGTTCAAAATATATCATTCAGCTTATATTACTTCAAGTTCTAGATCTTATCACAGTAGTTCTCATTTCGTTAACAATCGAATGTGTTTCTTAAAAATCTTTACCATCTTATTCCATTACAAGAACAATATATAATTATTTGAAGATATTTCTCTAATCTAAATGTATTTTATGTTCTCATATATATAATTGGTTTATCAAAAGAATATAAATGATGTATTTAAATGCAAATCTTTCTAAGAATATATTATGTTTAATTGTGAAGCAGGATTTTGCAATATATTTTATGTCTTGATTCATTGTTTGAACAAACAAAATCTTTAAAGTATCTTCCTCTTAAACTATAATTTATTGATATTTATTGTCTAGATTAATTTTAAAATATTTTCTTTAAAAAAAAATTATTGCCTTGATAAGCGTACATTTCTTATAGATTATATCGTATAAAGCAACAAAAGAAACATTACAAATTTAATAAAATATAGAAAAACTTAAAATCAATTGACTACTTAAAACAAAATTTAATTGGATGGGAGAAAGTTATTCTTATCTTAGCCGCAGATGCTCCCTAAAAATATTATAGAATAAGGAAGCTCGACGAAGTTTTCTGCCTAATACTAATTATCCTGAAATTTTTAAATTGAACAATATCAAATATCTTATATAAAATACTTAACATATGCAGTTAATCGAAAGATAAAACGATCTTACATCTTTCAAAATTGCAACATTTTTTTGAATATGCAAGGCAATACAAGGAAATTTATCATGATCTACAGAGAAAATGGATGAATAGGGTACTATAAATAATAACGGTCAGTACTAAATAAATTAAATTTTTTCCGTTATAAGAAAAATCAATATATTTTACTTCATGAAAACCGCAGGAATATATTTGTGGATATTATAATCTGAAGGTTCCGGATTGAACTTTCTGATGTATTCGTATTTTTTTCCAATTTAAATAACTTCAATAACTAGTAGATGTTGGTGCATATAGATATTAAAAATGTAAGATACAAGTTCATTCAAATCGAATTTTATTTATATCTTCGATGTGGTTTTGTATTAAAACTTGATTAACTGCATAATGATCCATTATTAAGCTTAAGATAAATGAAAGACTTTTTTTCTGGAGGTGTGTGAGCGATACGAAACAAAGTTGTGTTTCATTTATTTTGTATAAATTATTCTAGGGAATGTCATAGAGGCTTGGATTAAATTGTCGTTCTCATTTTCCTGCTGAGTCTTAAACACCTCGGAATAAATTAAAGGTAGTAAGTAAAGGTAAAAAAGTAATTGCTTTTTAAAACAATTTATTTAAATATTCAAAAAAGGAAGAGTAAGCCATAAAAATAAATATTATGTATAAAGAAATAAGGAGCGAGCTTTTTGCACCGAGTATATTTACAAATCTCGGGGGGAGTAAGCAGTAAAAATCAACTTTATTTGTTTTATGTAATGCCTTTTTAAAACAAATTAAGTTGTTATAAGTTTTTTTTTGTGTAATGGTGGCTAGTAAGATAATTAATTTTCTTGGTTGTAATTTATTCGAAACGTACAGGGTGTTTTTCTTCCCGTTTTGTTTCATTCTTTATTTTCAATTAGAACGTGCGCTCTTGGCTTGAGTAAATAATGGGCCCCCGCCCTCTTTTGAGATCATTTTCGACAATTTAAGACGTGCGTGAAATTAATTTTCTCGAACACAATGCACAATGAGGATGGGAATATAGGAGACAGCCCAACCCTAAAAACACACGTTTCGACACAAACACCCCGGTGGGTCTATGGAATTTCTTATTAGCTATCTCTAATAAAATTGAAAATTTATTTATTTTTAGGGTGGACAAACATAAAAATCAGATTTGCATTAACAATAGAAATAAAACTAAAAATATTATGTGTGTGGTCAAAATTTTGGAATCTCTTGAATTATGGGTAATTTACATTCAGGCGACTCAAACCTGTCATTATGTAGGCGGCAGGGTTAAACTATTTTATGCGCATAAAATTTTACCCAGGAAAAAAGATGGTACCTTCATTTAATTTGATATAAATATATTTTTTATTTTATATGCGTGCACACAATGTTACGTCAATACCACTCATATAAAATATCCAAATAACAACCCTTCAAATAAATTATTAAAGAATGTATACACATCACAAAACACAAATCGATTTTTTTCCTTAATTATTCATTTACTATTCTTATTTCGTATAAAAATAAATTCATAATGTTCTTTCTATATTGCCCACAAAATTGCTTCAATTAACCCTACCTATAATTTACCCCTACCAGTAAATGCTATTCTTTATCCAATTGATTGATAAATACAAAATAATTTCTGAAAATTATATCCTGTCATAACTTCTAATCTAAATTTGTTATTACTGTTACAATTACATATTTTTCAAAATAATGGAGAACTATTTAATATTAAAAAAGTGAGTACTTAATTATGTTTTCTCCTTTTTCTATCGATACAAATATTAATTATTATTACAAAATTATTAGAATATTGAAATACTTCTATTTTATTTCTTTTTTATTTAGAACATTAATTTTTCTTTTTATATTCGATATTATCATTTTACTTCCCTAATTTTGACAAATGAACGTTTTCGACGCATAATTTTATTTTGAATAATTCCAAATTGGGCTACTAAAAGAACCCTTTTTGCAATTGCAGCTACGACGGCTCTGTACAACTATTTAATGCATACAAAACGAGCACTGTACTATTAATTAATCATTAATATTTTAATAAATTTATTCGAGTGGGTTTGAGTTGACATCCATACATTTTTTATAAGCTAACGCATTTATTATTAAATGACTTTAACATGTATCATAAATCTTCGGAAATCTAGATCAATAAATAATAACATCTACATAGACCAATTAATATATTAAGTGATTACAAGTATTTACTCGACTTGTAAGTAGGGTTAGAACGGCCGTTGCCATAGAAGATATCCGTCATGTAGGGTATTAAAAAGGCTCTTTACTAATGTATTAAGTACTATTAAAAAAAGCTCCGTAATTGCTTTTATTGACTGCACGACTAAGAAATTGGGGATATAGAGTTACCTTTTTTTGCCGGACGAAACAAACCAAATAAAGAGACGTTTAGTATGGCTATAAAATTTACTTAACTAACTTTCCCAATTTTATTCAGTCGTTTTTATGCTTTTCTCAAATTATGATTTGAATACTTAATTTGGGTATCTAATATTTTTTTAACTTTTCTTATTTGATTTAATTAAAATATTAAAATCTATTTCCGCTTGTCATTCTTCCAACCCTTTCTAGTTTATCACGAAGGATATTAATGGGCCTGCCGTATATCCAGGATTAATAGGGATAAGTAGTAAATTGAACAACCCGGGGTCATTCTACCTAACTATCTTTACATCTTGATTTCCTAAATACTAAAACAAGGGGGATAATTACTACACAAACACACCTTATTGTTTCATTGAAATTGAAAGTTACACCTAATCTACTTGTAATCTTGTTATCATTTAATTATACAAAATTTTGTATGTAGAAATGGTGCAAGTACAGCTTTATACCCAGACAACCTTGCTATTCTGAAATTTTAAATGTTTTGATTGTTTTATTTAGAAGAACGTTAAAAATAAAGGTGTGCCATTTAATTCTTCGTGGGTGGTTAATTTAATCTTTGCTATTGAATTGAATTATACGTATATTTTAAGATAAGTTAAAAATAATTTTTGTTCTTGAAAAATCCTTTTGTTATCAATCTAACAGAACAGGGAAAAAAGTGACTTCCGGATTTTTCGAGCTTTTCCTATATAATGTAAATAATAAACACAAGAAGAGTATAGAGTCATTTTAGAATCACATAAAAATTTTAAATCTGATCATTTGAAACAAATATTTAATAACATGTGGAATATGTACTATGAAGTAATTATCTCGATAAATATTCCAACGATTCCTTGATACACCAAATTCATTTAACCGAATTAAAAAATGTATAATTTGCAGATTAAATATTAGGAAAGCAAATTAAATCTGTGAAATTTTTATGAAATTACCCAAGCAGGAAATAGCCTTAATACGGTTCTGCAGGTACGGGTTCTTGAATTATTTATTATTAGATAGAGATTAATTGCGATTTGTTTGGGTTTAAAGAGGGTTGGTTGAAACTAGTAGTTGTTGGGTGGGTAGTTTCTTTTTAATAATGGATATTAGAAAAACAGACCACGTAGTGAGGTGTGTGTAATAGGAGATGTATAGTGATGACAGGATCCCAGCTGGTCTAGTATTTACGATTAGTAATCGTTCAAACAAGACACCCTACACTCTTCGGTCTCATAATATCCATAGTATAGAAGGGTTGTGATAGAGATTTATATATATCGGGGTGCGCAACCTTGTGGTTACACCGTGGGCTCAGTCACGGTACAAAATACCCCTGAGATCTTTATGAGCGTAACCGCGACCACTTTATGTCGACCCTTTTACAACTAATTCTATGACATTATTATACTTCTCAAAAAATTTATTTGATACTCCGTGCCATTCCGAAATAATTAGATTTACGATTTATTGAGTTATATTCAATAGGAATCAATACACATTCTTCATTCCCTGTAATTTGTCTTGTAATACCCGATCGAATCTTATTTACAACTTTTCATTTTGAAAGTATATATTATTACTGATTCATTAATTCATTAGCTTATAATCTGAGCAACTAATGAACCTGATAAAGTATACACATACATATCGAATGCGCCCGTTGTCGTTGCTTGTATATGGAATGAAAATAAAAACGTCATTAATTGCCATGTTTAAATTCGAAATATTTAAATGAAGTAGTTGATTTAAATAAAAGAAATATTAATCATACCGTATTTGATACGCGCAGTAACTTTTACAGCTTCAGAATACTTTATGGTTGCGCTCTTATTATGTACCTACTTTTATTTCGTTTTGAATTAGGAACATATCAAATTTCATTATGTGTTTCAAATAATAAAAGTAAACACTTCTAGTTATAAATATTGCTTTATATCTCTCTTATCCTTTAATGAGCATTGTGCCGTATTACTGTACAGTAAATTTATATTCTTCATGCTATCACTCGTAAATAATTATTTACGTTTATTTTACCTTAAAAGGTTCAACACTTCTTTTTAAGTATTTGCTTTTGGATGTATCACCACCCAAGTTATCGCCTTGTTTAGCAGTTTACAGGCGTGAAGAAATGACTTCATTTTGGTCTACTTCCTCCTTAATAAAAATGAAAATTTAATTTTAATTAATATACTAATTGTTCCATTCTTAAAAACAATTTAATTAATTGTTAGTGTCAACAAATAAAAGTAAATGCTAATGAGAACTAAAAAAAAATATGACTAACATATGTTTAGAAAGTAGTTTATTTTTATTCACATTTTTTTCTTCAATTTATTTAAAATCAAAACACATATTATACAGTATTCTAAGTACATCATGATCAGGCAATTAAGAATCATTTCTAAAATTTGATGATAATCTTTTAAAGCATAGTTAGTGATCATCATTAATAAAACTAGTAATTTTGGGGCAGGTCTCCAGGCCATGAAGTTTTTTCTGTTATCGGACAATTTTTTATATCTTTATTGTTACGTGATTGCAGAAAATATAAAGTAAATGTTCAATTATTATTTCTAAAAGTAAAGAGAAAAACTTTACAAAATCTTTGTGTTATCTAGCAGAGTATAGCTGTATTCACCCACCTGTTAAATTACACGTCATGTTAAGTGACACCCTACTAGCACACATATTGAAAATTCGAATCCATTTTATCCGCTACACACACAAGAAAAATTATATAAAGAAATCCATTTGAGACTTTTTATTTGTTTTAAAATGATAAAACGAAATTAAATTGTTATAGGAAATGGATTCCGTCTTCTCTCAAATGTTACAAAGCTCTCTTAATTTTATTGTCTCTGGTTATAAATTGAATTGAATTGAGATAATCTATTTTATATTTCTTTTGTGTTGCATTTTCATTGTGCAAAATATTTTTGCATCGAAAACGAACCTTTAACTGTTTTAAAGTTGAATCAAACGAAATGTGTAATTTATTTAGAAAATTTTTAAGATTCTACAACTTTAACATCGTACAAATTAAATCTCTTAACAATGATATTGCGTTTAATTTCAAGTCGTAACTTTGCGAGTTTTGCAAGATTCTTGATGTTAAAGTATCTTGTATCTGCAAACTTAATATTTAATATTCTGCTTATTTCTCTTTACAATGATTTTTACAGAGCTATTTTCTTTTTATATTATTTTTATAGGATTGATACGAGGGTATATTTATTCTTGCAAATTGTGATTTTTCGTGTTTATATAAAATGTTAGTATTATGAGCGATAATTTAGTTTCATTCCAACCTTCTATTATAAACAATTTTGAAATTGTACGTAATAACCGTAGCATGTATCGAATGCCCATATATAATATCACGCAAAAGGAAATCATAAGACTAGTGCTGTAGTTAATTTAAATTTTGCGAAAAACTATTTAATATTGTAATTTAAATTATCAACTCTTAAAATATCAAATTATCATTCTGCTCTTACTTCTTTTAGTTGTAAAAAAAATTATGGATGGTAAAACAAGGGTTAAAACCAAACACTATTATTATGAAAAAGAATTGTTTGAATGAAACCATATTTAAATTTAACTGTCACAATTTGTTAAAATGTATTAATTTTATTTTAAATAATGTCTAAATTAATTTTTCATCTGATCATTTATTTATGGTTTTCATTAATGCATAAAAATCATTTGTTTATTAATTCTATTAACAATCAATTTTCCATGTTCGGATGGTTTTTATTATTTATATCAAATTTGCTCTTATATGGAAATTGCTAGTTAAAGTTAAAGGATGATATTTAATTGGAAATTTGATTGAAAATTGAGTTTTAATATTAATAAGTAAATGGAAAATGTAAGAAAAAAATCCTTTCATTTTATGGGAGTTTCTTATATTAAATACCTATGTTGATTATATGAAATTGTTTATACATATATAAAATTTAATGATAATTATACATTAGCAAAAGGTATTATTTCACGATAAAAGTTGCAAAATAAAATATTGTTTGTTCTGGTATTATAGAAAAAAAAAAAAGAATTTTTATGAAATTGAGCATTTTATCGTCTCCGTTAATATGGTGTAAATGGAGATCGGTCACGTAACGTTAATAGAATGTGGTTTTATGCAACTTCCCAGGCTTAGGAGTATATCAGGTGCATAGTGGGAGTGTAGAAGATGTAAAGAACAGATGGGAATATGATCCGCACCGCAAACCGGTACACATCAATGTATAATTTACCATATACGAGGGGGAGTATTGTGTGAATAAAAAGATTTATTTTTGTCACGGGATGAAAATTGTAAATGTTAAAGTTTATGGATCGTAAAGTATGTAAAACAAATAATGCATTAACAATGTTATTACGTGAATAAATAAAACCCGTAAATTAGTAGATGGGGTTTTATTGGTTTTTATTTTTGGGTCCCGATCATTTATAATAAATATCTATAAAATTTATTGTTTGTTCCAGGTAAGACAGTCCCCTTTTGAAGATTACCGAATAGTAAAGTGAGCGAGCGCGCGCGCCCACATTGAAAACGAATGCATTGTGAAAGGGGTCGAGAAGCAACTAAAAATAACCCCGGCATCAGGTAGGTGCATAGATCACGGGCGTTCTTTACTGATTGGGGATTTGTAGCATGTCGTAAATAACCGGGGATGCCTGCCACCTGAGTCCCGGGGCTCCCTTTAACGCCCCCTAAACAACCCGCGCGCCATCCACCCCTCATTCCCTACTAGCCGACCGCCTCACGTTTGCGACCCACGTTATATATGGCCATAGTGTGACTGTTGACTGCACTTTCATTTGCTTTGTCCTTCCTTCGAAGAGATTATATCTCGTAGGCAGACTAATAATTAAAACTGCACGTGCGAAATTTATACATACCTATTACTTCTGTCAATTTGCATTAATGGTTTATAATAATTATCAGCCCGGGAAGGGATGGTTGACGACAGTTGCTTTATGATTCTTTTCCGTTTCTGTAACTTATTAAAAGTCATTTTGTTCTCCTTTTCAAAGATTTAATGTCAAAATAAAAAATTCTAGAACTTTTTACAAATTAAAAAGAAAATATCTAATTATTTTTAAATGAAAAAAATCTTGTTCAGAGTGGTAAATCATAAAATTCATTGAAAGGCTTTTCAATTTTTTATAATAAAATTGGAGCATTAGCGTCATTTTGTTTTGTTTATTTATTTATTTTTTATTTAAAAATACTGAAATTGATAATTGCAATAACATAAAGCAGGTGGTTGTTTGTATTGTTGTGACGCGATAAAGATTCTCATTCAATTTTCACTAAATTCCAGTTTTTTTTATATATATGAAAAAACTACTTTAAATTCGTAGTAGAATTAATGGTTTTTACTTTTAATATTTGATGCCCTAGGAACAGTATTGCTTTTAAGTTATATCACTAATATAAGGTTGAAATATATTCAAAGCCCAACAACTCATTAGAATACTATAACAACAAGCTGATCTCCCAACGGCTTGTAAAAACAAGCCCTAAACTACATCTAGGAATTTGCTATAGTTCGAGTGCTAGCTCGCCGGAGTCTTGTAAAGAACCAAATTCATTTGAACGTGAAATAATTGATGAGAAAAACACACGGCAAGCTACATTACTCGCTAAATTATTAACAGAAAGGAATGATACTGTAAATAATAAAATAATCGATGCAATTATCGGAACTAAAATTGACGATTAAATATTAATTCATGCACGAACATACACTTAACTGATATTGCTGGAATGTATTGTTATTTATTTTAGTTTAGGATTATAATTATAATAAAAATAAAGTACGTGTGATGGAGGTGATGGTTTTGACGTACAATAACAATAAGTCCTGATGTGTTAATTGTAGCACTTGAATCTTGTTTTATAGAAACCTGTTAAAGTGACTTAGTGAAAGGTACAGAAAGGGTGGTAAAGCAAACTTTGAATTAGTGTTGTTATTATTTTTGTTGTTGTGTGTATGTGAGGCAGTCGTTTGTCGTTAGTTTCATATTTCTATGCCTTTGAGCAATTTCCGTGGTGGAAGGTACTTCCCTGTGTACTTCAATACAATAGAATCATCCACGTGTTTCAGTATTCTACCTACAGGATTAAGTTCCCCAAGGGAACCCCACAAAATATAGGTTAGAAATAAAATTGCAAATTACAAACATATTATACTTGGAAGTTCTATAATTAATTCTAATCGTAGATAATTAGTTTATCCCTACATAATATAATTCATCGTGTAGGGTGAAAATATCCTTGCGATTATAATATGAACAGATCAAATATAACTTTCTCATTGATATCCTGAACTGATTTGAATATGCATTTTAATTTTAATTTTTAATTAATATAGGGATAAAAAAGAAAATAGTTAGCTATTATTAGTTATTAATATATTTTAGGTAAATATCGTTATTTTTATACTGTTTGATAATGTAAATATTTATTAATGTAAACCTGTTTTTATTATAAAGTAAAAACAAAAGCTGTAAAATAAGTAGGTACGTAAAGTAAATATTGTTGGCAAACATTAATCCAAGCGTGCATTCAATTACTCACGCTAAACAATTACCCCTGATGACATTGTAAATTAAGGGAATTTATCTTGTTTTAGTTTTTAGAGCACATTCTGAATCCGCTAGGATTAAAAAAAAAAAAACAAGAACAATTAATAATTATATTGTACGTGGAAATTTATAAAATTGAATTAAGTTTGTATATTGGATTAAACTTTGTAAAAGTATTCACAATTAAAATTCAAAATTTCCAATTATAAATTTTTTAAAGCTCTAAAGGGATCATCTTTCTTTATAATTAATTATTAGTGATACAATGGTTTTATTATTAAATTTAGAACTATAAAGGCATACAAAAATGATTTTGTTTTTTAAACTGATCCTATCGGAAAAATTGATTGAGGTAAAACTAAAAATTGTAGTTTTTTTTAGTTAAAATGTCCTAGGTCTCTACAAAAAATAGAAAACTATATATTTATAAAAATAGTGAAGAATTGATGGAAAAGTGGTTAATAATTAAATTATCAAGAGATTGAAGTACTTTATTATTTTCTTAAAGATGATTACAAAGTCTTATAAATATGCGGGGAAACTTGGGGAAGTCTTTAAGAGTAAAAAATGAAACCGGGTTGGAATTTAAACCGCTTTTAAATAAGTTTTATATTGATTTGGGTATGCACAGCACCCCAACATTTTCCAAATGTAAATGAACTATTATATCGTGAGATTATAGAATAACAATTGAAAGTTTCATTAAAATTTTCCAGTGCAATAAGAAATTGTTAGTGAACTATAAGCGGATTAAAACTACCCATATCACGAGATATGTAAGAATTTACATCACGACTTAAATTTTACTACCCTCCATTTTTAATTTGTAAATCTCGCACGTGCAGCTCTAATTCAATTCCGTTAAAATTTAATACTTCCTTCCAATATAAATTTTAATTGTTAATTATCTGTTTCATTTTAATTGTGCGCCTAAAGAATGAAGGGGCACGCGTTCGATTTTTAGATTGCAGTTTTAATTATAGTTCCAATTAGTGAATTTCTTATTTGCGTTTAAAATTAGTTTTGTGGCATCGCTTATAAGAAAATACACTCCATACAAACTTGCATTTAGCATTAAGCATCTCAAGCGACTTAATTAAAATATCCCAAGCGATTTATTTCATAATGGATCTATTGGATGTTAATTATTGTTAATTGTGATAATTATATCGTTTCCGTAATTATTGGATAACATGCTTAATTATAAACACAAGTTAATTTATATTATATTAAAGCGTAATATATGCATTTCCAACACTGTCAACTAAACAATGTATATGGAAATGGATACAAGGTGCAGGTTAGTATATGCATAGGAAGCAACGTATTAAAATGCAAAGCAGGATTCAATTAGAGCAAATCTGGACAACAAATCATCTATTAAGGGAAAATTCATTTACAACAATCACCTCTAAACTGAAGTGCTAATTTTCTCTCTCATAGTTTGCTCTCTTTATGTATCAAGTTAGTAACAATTATTCAAAAAGGCGCATGTAATTAATAATAAAAAAAGATAATTGCAATTAATAGTAATGTTTTTTTGACTTACAATATTAAGTATTTCTTCTTGTTTTACAAAATTCCTTTAGAATTTATAATATTATTAGGAAACATTTTAAAACCTTTGTTTAGCTTTGTTTTGTATTTCTTCATATCAACTCCATTTTCTGTATATATAATGTTCTTCCAGCTTATATCCAATGAATCATTTCGTTTATTTCTAATATATTATTAGCTTCATAAGTTGCTAATTTATCAATAATAAAAAAGTACAATATTAAATTCACATTTTAATGTTTCAATAATTATAAATAACTTAAAATTAACCCGTTTCATGTGATATTCAAATCGAAGATGAAAACCACATATATCCCTATATTAGACGTTATCTTGTACAAACTACCCAAAATAAATATTTGCTGAAGGGATTATTAGGCGTTCGCTTGATATGCGCTTGTATGGCAGAATTAATTTTCATGCTCCCGGCGCATCCACCATTTTACATAATTGTGTTATGATATGTTTGAATTGTTTGCATAGTTTCATTCGAAATTTTAAATCTTAACTCAACACCCACAACTTACTAGATCTTAAAATAAATCAACCGATTAGTTATACATTCTCTATATTCAACTATTGCTTAATTTTCTTACTCCTGTAGTAATTGAATAAATTGGTAAATTATAAAAATATTGTGGTAGGACGGAGTTGTTTTATTGAATATTTTATTGATTTTTTTTTGTGATTAACTAGATACGTTGTTGAAAATTTCGTTAACATAAATTTGAGATTAGTTTACTAATGAAGTACACTTGAGAAGAGTACAACTAGGTATAACATATAACATTACAATGAACAGTGTGTAATTAACAGACGTCCCATAGCGAACTCAAGGATATTGTGCATTATTAGTGATATACAACTTGTACACATGCATAGTGGGTAGCAATTCTATATGTGCAGTTCAATATTGTATAAATTCTAGTAAATGTATGTTGTTTTATTAAACCCGGCTACCTATAGTATAATTCTATTGGTACCAATGAGAGGATGATTTATAGTCGACACATGCTTGTCGCATATTACATTTTTACTTTACGAATTGAATATTTCTTACAGAGTGACCAATTTTCGTGAGGGCTTAGATGATTGATAGTTTAATGATTGGTTTTAGTTGTATCTTGCTATCAATCATTTTAAAAATTTTCGCTGATGTTTATCAGACCTCACATTATAGATAATAAATAGAAGAACATTTCCATCCTGTTAACTTAGTGAGTTTCGTTTGTAAAGAAAAATTTTCAAAAATTAAATATTTTATTAAGTAGATTATTTTCTATTTCTATAAAAGTTTAAATAAATCTAATACTATTCTTTCTTAATACGGTGTGTTGAGTACTTTAAACTGTTGTCATTGCAAATAATAAACATGAGTTTACAAAGTTATGAATTTGTTATTTGTTTGCAGCAAAGTTATAAATTACGATTTATTTTGCAAATGTGTGGTTCTGTATAATACAAGCAACCAGATCAATGTATTATACCGCGTTTGAAAATTTATAAACATACGTGTATAATGCGCAAATCTAATTTTGTGAGAACATGATTATTTGATATTTTGCACAAGCCGCATTACAATTTCGCCGTTGCTTGGATATAGTCTCCTTCTCATATTTCTCCTTTATTTCTAGCGAGTCGTGGAAGATTTCGCTGCTTACAACAAGATAAAATAAGTGTAGTGCCATGTGAATACCAGAAATATCAAAAATTCTTATTTTTGAGTAATATCGTATAGGATTTGACATATATTATTAGTCCTTTTTTATTCGTATCCATCGAAAAGGCAGCTGCGTGCATCACGGTTCTAGTTTTCTTTGGAATTTTACAGGGTATTTCAATAACTGAATATTGTGTTATAAATAGAATTCCAGCAGCTCTGTGCATTCGAGGGAATCTTATTGTACGTAGCAGCTTATTGCAACCGCAATTCCTAATTGTGATGACGTCACTTCCATATCCGGCGGGATTAGCTAGATCCTTCAGAATTGCAAGACAATTACAGTCATAAAAAAAGAAGCGTGGATTTGAATATTTCTCTGGCCTTAATTTAAACTCCTGGCATTACAATTAATAAATTAATCACCAGGAAATTAAACATTGATTATAATTTAATTCGATGATAAACGATTGTGCATCGCGACCTATTAATAAAACAAGATTTATGCGAGCGCGACATTTGAATTTATTATTATTAAAATACCATATCCAGGATGATTAATGCAATAGGTAAATTTTTATCGAACGCTCCGAAATTAATCCAACAGAGTCTTATCTCCTTAAGTTTTGGAAAGTTCTTGTCGTATTTATGCGAGTTGATTTAGTATTACAATCAATAAATTTTAGTTCCGTTAGTATCCAAAAGTAAAGTACCTGCATTTCTTTAGGAGATTAAATAACAAATGCGAACTTTACTAAATGGAATGTAAGTTTCTTGTAATCAATGAAATAAATTTTACAACAAAATTTTAGGTGTAATTTGGTGGTAAAGTTCAAAAACAACTAGACTAACTCTAATAAGGCTTTAGCACTTTACTCGTGCTCTGAAACATCCCATATTTTGTCGCATAAGTGGAGGACAATACATGTAAACAGTGCATCTATTACGCCACTTGTTTCGTTTACTTTTTTATTTTTTATTTTGTTCCACAACCAAGTTAGTATTGCATGTTGTTAGATGAAAGACTTTTCTCGTTCGCTCTGCAAAGCAAATAATTCTGAGAATATACTGTAATAGACATATCATATATTTTTACTTTGGTGAACATCAATGTACTAGAATCTTATGTAACATACGCTTTTATTATTGTAAGCTCAATTCCCTTGTGATATGTATATGTTTTGCAAATATCTTATTGCTACGATTTTCTATTTAAAAATAAAGCAAATCAAAATTTAAGGAAAGAATTATTTGAATAATATTCATCAATACGTGGATCGCACAAAGTAGACTTAATATCTTAAACAATAATTTATAATTTGAATAACGAATGAATCATAATTAATCAGTTAATTGAAATATTAATTTATTTATTGTACATATAAGCATATAGAAAAAAAGGGAGTTTGTTAGTTTTTTTGTTGTTGCTCCTATTTGCGGTTCTAATTAATCGTATTGCAACCGCAAAGTAGTTATTTTGATGAAATGCACTCTATGTGATAAAATGGGAAAGATACAGTATCTCATCCATATGAGTTTTATATGAGGCACGGTGTAAAACTATCATATCCTAGTATGAATAGATCACTACCTTGCTGAAAAGGCAGTCTCATTTCAGAAATACTTTTACGTTCATTCGTCCGGACCACAAACATTAAAAAGAACTTTATATATTTCACAAATCTATTACTAATTTATCTATCAGATGAATTTGCCATGTTTTCCACTTCTATTTAAAAACTTGCTTTACATTTTCGAATTCTACGTGAAAATACAAATGGCTGGTTTTATATTGGTCGATAAACCATAATAAATGAGGGAAATATTTTATGGTTATTGTAATACTGAACGCACAAAACCAATATTTGTTGTTCTTTGAACAGTTAGCCATAATGATAATAATCAATAATTAGTATCCATGATGCTACTGAGGAAGCTTTTTATTGTAATCGTATTTGAATAAGAATCTTTGCTAATATTCTAGATAATTATAAGATTTTTCTCGATTTTCTCAAAATCCTGAAAAATGAAAAATTTTGTTTTAGATTTAATTTAATATCGATTAATTTTTTTAGTTTATGGTATGGGGTTATAATGTTGAGGCATCTAACTTAGATCTAGATTCGAGGATGTGGAATGTAAAGCAAGCATTAATGAATCATATACAGGATATTGCCCTACCTGCACTACCCTAACTCGTGTTATCCCGCGCCCCAACATCCCGGAGCATTGACGCCCTGCAGCGTGCCTCCCAACCAACCCATATTATACTCTTTCACTGATCCTGTTTGAGGAGCGCGCTTACTCGTTTTAATTAATATACAACCGTTCGTAATTAACCAAAGAAGCTGTGTTTAAACTGTATCTAAAGGCTCAGAATGTGCGCGCTCGTCTACACTCTCTCTTATTTGCACTTGATTTTTGTTCTTATCGCACGACAAGATATAAAAGACGCATACGACAGCCTCAACAAACTTAATAAAATAATATAATTTTTAAGAGCGGTGAAAATGGAAACGTGGATTGCCTCCAACTAATAGTACAAAAGGAAACACAAAACTCATGCTTTTAATAAGGTTAACAAACTTTTATGATTTTCCATATTTATCTCTCCAACTTGTAATGCAATACTTTTACAAACCAATCACATCTAAAGGAATACCAGACATATTAAATATAAATTGGGTTTTATAAGTTTCCGATAGCTTTTATTTAAATGATCACAATAAAAAAAAGTGCGGTGCAATCTAACAATACATTTAGATTTATCGTACTTTAAATTTTAAAAAGAAACTTTAAATCGTGTAGTGTATCTTATTTATTTACTTTCTGTGAGTACTGCAGCTTGAATTGATGTTGTATAAAGAGGAAGGTAGGCGGATATTGCATTCGTGTAGACCTTTGATAACTCAAATTTCCCATCTTAGTTGATCCTGGAATTAAAGTTTCCATTTTAAAGGACAACTTTTAAATTGCAAACATATTTGCTTTAATCTTATTTACCAATATATTTATATCACTCAAACACTTTAATTAAGACATATGGGAAAAAGATACGAAGGATTTATCTTAATAATAAACGTTTTTTCATTCGCTCTGTTTTAAATAAAAAGTCAAGTGTTTTACAAATATGATAAAGTATATAAAAGCTTTTTTAATTATAAAATATTTTATATTTATTTATACATTTCTGTAAGGTAGAAAAACATAGAATTTAAATATTTTTTTATTAAAATAAAAATAAAAATCATGAATAACTTATTCATTAAGATTATCTGCTAAAATTTCTATTAAACCATTTATTAAGTTTTTTTTTGAATAATCTACTAATTTACTAAAAAAAAGAAAAATATATAATGCCATCGCACTTCGTATATTCTAAATAGAATCTTATGTGTGTTTCGCATTTACATAAAGATGCCAATCATAGTTTAGTTTCTTTTCGAAAATAACATAATCTTTAGCTTGATTTGGAAAGTTTAGTGCGTTTGAACTTCCGGGAATGAGAAATAACAACATAAAATTTTAGTCAAGCACGATGTAAATAACGCATATATATGGTGAAATAATATTAAAATAATCACGTTCATTTACATAAAACAAGTTTTATTGTTTTCTAAATAATATTGCTTATAGAACGATGCTCAAGATTCCACTTATAGATTCTGGAATCATTAGTAAATACATATATAACACTACAAGTGGGAAAATAATATTAAAATAGTCCGCGGTTATAATTTAAAATTTAAATTTCTCTTAGAGTTATGCAGGAGAGTTTATATTATTAATTCACTAATATAAATACATATATGTGGATATATTTCTTGAAGGGATGAAGGCAGAACTAGAACCTCGCGGCCAAATATAAACTTTTCTAATTAAACAGAAAACTAAGCCTACTCACTGTATACATAATTGATTGTACAAGTGCGAACATACGAAAGTGCGCGCGCTCTTTAAAGTTAATTATAAAATAATGAGATCTAATTAAACGAGACGAGAATTGTTTAAATAAAAGTTTATCTAAAGGGGTAAGATTCTTGAAATAATATTATAACGGGGCGCACATGATATTTCAAGACTTTTCTAAAACAAAGAGCTAAGCGTAAAAGCGCTCAGATTGAATAACTTCTCACTCTAGCTATGGCTCTTTAAACATTTCATGTTATAATATTGTTTTTTTATACGATATTTAGACCTAATTTTTAATAAATTTTTGAAATTTTCCACATATTTAAAGATGTCAAGATATGTTATTAATCTTAAATTTCATTTCTTTCTTAAAAGTAATCTTTTTAAGAATTTGATAAATTGGCTTAAAATTAATTATTTGGGCATTTACATTAGAATGTTTGTTTTGATTGTCTCGTATTGAATGCTTATTATGTTAAAATTTATAAAAATATTTAAAAGGAAATTGTGGTGAAATATCTTTTGCTTTATTATCTGCCTTAGTCATTAAATTTAACAATTGTAAGCTTTGGAATATTATAAGATTTTCATATTATAAATTATTTTTAATTTTATGCACAGAGTAAGAATAATTTTTGTAAATGTTTGCCCTCATGCTACTTGAAATTGAGTCTGCGGACGGTTTTGCTGGAGCATCCTACCCTTTAAATTTTAATAACTAAAGTATCTTTATTATATAAATTTGCAATGCAAAGACGTGTATCTGGTGGTAAGAATGTTAATAGGGTACTCCACATGATACGTAATTGCATTAAAGGGTGGGACTAATATCATGCACAAAAGATTCTAAATGTGCTATATAGGTAGCAAAAGGACTGAAGTAACTTGAAGTGGACTGAAGTCATTGCGTGTGAACAACCCCTAGGGAGGTTGATTGAATTGCCCGACCACATCTCGAAAATGCGTTAAAAGACGTGACCATTTCACTCTGATCTCATAAATACATCAGGGCGTAATATTAACATAGCGTGTTGAAACACCATACTTTACAAGACCCACCCAAAATTATTACTTTTAATCATATCAAGCTACCACATTCAGAGAAAACTTGAACAGATTTACATCGAAAAACCGCATATTACTTTATCGTGTGGATCTTAATCTCGTGATGAACTGGTCATTTTGGTATAATGCGCTGTTCAAAGATGTGCTATCTCATCCGTGTGAGATTTATTCTGGGGTACGGGTAAAACTATCACCTTCGTACATGAATTGATCACAACCTTGCTGAAAAGGCATTCTCATTTCAAGCTTGATTTCATCTGTGGAGAATTTCAATCAACTTTTTTTGAACAATTTTTAAATGGAAATTGAAAAACTTTTAAACCCAACCACGCATTAATTTTATCTAAATCCTTTCGAAACAAAACCTAAATTTCTATATAACTTATTTGTAAAGTATAAAGAAGTCGTTTCTCTTTATTTCCTCTTTTTACAAAAGAAAAATCGAATGTTATTATTTCAATGTATTTAATCCGGCGGAATAGAATTTAAGAGTAGACTATTCAACGAAACCGCTTAAGGATATTTTATTTTTCCAATGCTTAATTAAGAATTTTATTTAATCTGCTTTTCTTTGTTGCTCTTTATAAAGCTAATAAATAATTCAAACATCTATTTAATTGAATGAACTAATAAATCATTTTATATTAGTTTTCCAAATCATGAAAAATTCATTCTGATCAACTTTTAAAACTTTTTTTTGCTAAATCTATTATTCATGTGGCAGTATCTTGGCTTTACTCTCTAAAAAGTTCCTATTTTAATAAAGAAAATTATTAACACCAATTTAACAGCAAGAGCGTCAAAACAATATTAAAAAATATTTAATTTTTTTATTATGGAAAAGAAAGAAAAAATTTGCAAGTTTTAAATTTTTATTTTTACCACGATTACAAAAAAATGTTGCAATGTATTTTTTATGATAAATTCAATATTTAATAATTATATGGGTATTTAAAATAAATTTTAATAATTTGTAATTTTTTCAAAAAAGAAGTATATAACAAAGCAATATTTTGAATATTATCAAAAATATGAAAACATCCATTCACACCAGTGCTTGTAGTTAAATAGAAATTCTCCAGTTGCAAAACTCTCTAAAATAATGGAAACAAACGTAAATAAACAATTGTGAACAACATCACAAACTTTTCGTAACAATTCTTATCATCATATTAGTGTAAAGGAAGGGGAAGCCTTTTACTTGTACGTATATTATACCACACTTTTTAAAAAAGTAAAAGCAAAAATTAAATATAATGAAATATTAGTCTCAAGTGAGAATTATTTTCCTAACTGAATTTATATATGTATATAAGAATCCTTAATGCCATTTTTTCTACGATGAAATAAGAGAGGAAATCAATACGCGACAACCACCTGAATGGGCGTAAAGGTAACCGCGACAAATTTATTTCACGTATCACTTTCTAATAAATTAAAAATTTTGTTAACTTCTATCGATATATATTATATTTCACATATTTCGTTATTTTATTATTTTAACAAGTTTAAAAAAAGGAAATAATGAGCATTTTGAAGATGGAAATAATTGGGGTAATTTTCAATGCTTATTAAGCGTGCAATTTTAAGACAAGATAACTTAACATTTTGAACAACGTGAAACTAAAAATGAAGCGAACGAAGCAACTTTGTTTAGTACTCATAATATCTTATGTCTTAATTAAATATTAATCAGAAAGAATTACGCAGCATGTTCTTATTAAAAATATATTTAATAAATCAATAAACATAGAACTTTACAACTTTGTATGATTAGTTATGCCATAAAAAGTTTCAAGTTTTATTTATGAAAAAACTTTTAAGCTATCTATTAAAAAGATTTTGGAATTTATTATTTTATGTTTTACAAATTAGTAATAATATTGTATTTACTATGATCCTATTTCTTTTATGAATGTGGAATAACTAATTAGAAATTGTTCGACAATTTTGAAATAATTAAAAAGACATTTATGTATAAAATAAAATATATTTAAGTAATTTATTTATTAATAGTAAATTAGAGAGTAAATCAGAGTTTATTAAGATGTTGTCCTTTTATTCATTTAGTCAGTATTCATCGAGGCATATCGCACGTTAGTTAGTTCTGCACATTGTAATCTTCTAACCGATAACATCAAACGTTCAGGGGATAATCCTAATTGGATATCGGTTCCTGGTGCTAGCGCCAGCTTCAAACCTGAGAAGGAACTTCGTGTAATCTACTTATCGGAACCGCCCAGCGAACCATCATTTGCCCAACAACAGATATATTCTCATTTTCGATTTAATCATCTTCATATGTAAAGGTGGTGGTTGATTATCATTCTTTAATCAAAAAGTAGGTGCCTGCTAAAAATGATCCTTTGCGTCTTGTAACATTTGCATTTTAATTGAATCATGAGATTAGTTCCACTGACAGAAATTGAATAAGTAGATATGATGATGAGGCATTGCAGGGCTTCAATCCTATTTGGATATTTACATCTTAAAACTACCTCGTAAAAAACGCGCCCTTAATAGTTTGAACTTCCAACATATATAATTGTTAGTATTAAAGTTTTAATATTTATGTTTATAGTTGGAAGTTAGAATGGCGCAACCTTTACTTCGATTTTCACCCTTTTTGTTTCTTTGCTTCCATTCTGAATGATCGAGTGCAAAAGATTTAAAATGAATTAGTACGTGCGCGCACTGGGGGCTGTTTAAGTTTTTATTTTATTTTTTAGAACGTGTTGTTGTATTACTATACTCTGCTAAAAAAAATCCCCCTTCTCACACCCTAACTGAACTTAATGATTTAATGGCTAAACGGGCATTCACGCTAAACGCTATTTTATTCATGTGCTTGCACGCTAACGTTTTTCCTCAATTAGTCACCAATTAAACATTCGTAAAGTGAATAGAGATAAACAAAGCAACTTTTCAAAATATTTCAATGAGATTTTCAAAATGGGGGTGAGTGTAATTTTTCAAAAAACCTCTAGAGAACAACCTATCCACGTCAAATTGATTAACGCGCTTACAAATATCGGTCAATTGTGTTGATGACAGTTTAATTATCGTGTGAGATATTTTGTTTAATGTTTCCATTAGCGCAATATGCGTAGCACGTGCCTACATACATTTCAATGGGCAAACAAGCTTATGTCAATAATATTAAATAATTTTACCGGGAATTGTCGGTATTAATTACAATACAAGTCACCTCCCTACTCTCTTTATTGGAACCGACTCTTTTGTTAGAAACTTCAATAGGAGAACAAATCGAAATCGGGACTCACAAAGGTAAAATGACTGCTTGTAAGGGAATTCGCGTAATACATTATTACATTATATCAAATGGAAGGAAGCGCGCACGGGCACGATTTTACGGCCCTCGTTAAAACTGCTCATTTCACCGTTTGTTAGCAAAGTCGACAATTGGAAAATTCGTAAGGAGTACCGCAATTCCTTACACTTATCTCCCCAACTACCGTAAATATCCTCAAACTACTTAATTATACATAAAATCTTTTATAGGGACCATTCGCATTCCAAGAAAAGTATTCAACTTGGAAACTAGGACCGTGATAACATTATTAGAAGCGAATATCATTTAAATGTATAAAATATATTTATTTTTTCATTCGTATACAATTTGATAGTTTAAAAATTGTAAATAGAGATGCTCGTATCGCGTGTCAATGCAAAGTGTGATTAGAATTTTTTTGGCCGAATATATTTTAAACTTTAAAAATATATAAAAAAATTCCAGTTGTTTTTTTTTAACGAAACCAAAATATCGAAAATTCCTAATTTATTATTTGCATTATAATATTTTTGTTGAACAAATAAAGAAACGCAAATATAAGAAAATGGGAAATAGGGTCCTTGTTATTTCAAAAGGGTGCGAATCTGTTTCACCTCCACATCAATTGTTTGTATATTTTGCAAACGTAAATATGAGTTTGACGATTTCAATTCACTATCTTGAAAGGTAAACATTTTACTTCTAAAATGACATTTCTTTGCACTATCAATTAAATAAATGAAATTTCCATTTGAGAAATGAAATTCGCAACTCTTATTTTATTGAATGCATGTTTTAATGTAATTTATATTTTTCAAAGCAAATATAGACATCTTTTAATAAATAGATGGTTTCAAAATAAAAATAAAAATATTTCATTGCTTCAAAAGGGATCTTTCAACTTGTATTTCCATGCATTACAAACAAATAAAAAAAAACGATTAAAATTAATAAAGTGTTTGTATCGTAAAACTACATAATTTTTAATGATCTCAAAAACGATAGTTTAACAATAAAATTAGGAAATAAGTAATTGATTGGCAAGTCATGATTAAGATCTTAATCTTTCTGTAAAGTGGGAAAGTAATTTAGTTTTTTTTTTCTTGTTTTGGTGGAAACGGAGGAAATGTGAGAGGCGCAATTTCGTGTTTGAAGCCAATTTAAATCAAATACGGTTAGGGACATTAAAATTAACATAATGTGATAGGTGTAATCTGTTTTTGGGGGATTTTTGAAAGAGAAACATTGTTGCTCAGGGTTTTTAATTTACTTTTAGTTGAGTAGACTTGTTGTGAAATTTATCATGTTATTGACAGTGAAGGTTACGTGTTTCATATTTCAGTCTGAGTTTGCTTAATTGAGGCTAACTAAAATATTTACAAAATACCGCATGCCAGACAACATATTTCTAGTTTTGTTGCAAAAACTCAGGGCGAGCTTACTTTAAGGTTGTGGTGGTAAAGTTGAATGCTTATAGATTTTCTATATTGCGGGAGTAGAATTTTACTGCAGCAGTACAAGATTAATATTGATTACTTTTAAAAAGTTTTACTATTGCAGCAAGAGGATCTACTCAATATTTTTATATAAAAATGAACAAAAAGTGGTAAATTCTCCACAATATGTTTTTAAAAAATTTGTTACCCATATTTTTTAGGATAACATCATTTATGTATGCGTAAATGGACGAAATGAATAGTGAATCCTCTAAAAGGTACATCAAGTGTAAAAATACACGAACGACAATTTGAAACCCATCTATCAATTTGTTATTGTTGCTACACAAAATGAAAATAATTTCGTTCTTTCAATAGAATATGCAACATACATCTAAACTATTTTAATTAAAATGTTTTGGGCTTTTAGGCCGTGGTGCATTACTACATCATTGCCTCCGAAGGTGACTAACAGCCCTTAACATGTCGATTTTCATAACAAAGCGTGCCGTGAAAACTTACATTTATTGTTTAATTTTTATTTTAACAACTTTATATTTAATTTTCTTAATATTCTGGAAAATTTCTTAAAAAGTTCAAAATGAATGTTTTATATTTTATTGCCTTAATATTTCATGTATTGTCAGTGAATTTTTCATCATCGTGTAAATCTATCAACCCTGAATATGCAACATAAAATTTGTAGGTAATTTAAAATTTATCATTTATTATACCAAGGAAAGGCTTTCAATTTTTCATATGTAATTCAAGATAAATTTATTGTCATGATAAAAATTTGATATAATAGATAGGAATGGGTTACTCCGGCAGTTATTTTTAAAGTAGAATGACAGGTTTGAGAAAAATATATTATATAAAATTCGTGTCAATATTTTATGAAAATGTGTCGAGCCAATATGATACTTGGTTTGCGTATTTGAAGAGTTATTGATACGATGATAGTTAACCGAACTTGAATAAAATGCAGTTGCTTGAGAATGTTTCGATTTGTAGGACAATTATGGCAAACAAGTTGTTTATTACATTCGCCGAGATTTATAACAAATGTAAGCGGCTTTATGGTGTAGCACTAATCCTGTAAACATAACATCTCGGTTAATTTGTGGCTTACTTTTAAAGCATTCCGATGAGACGTTGCCATAAATAGCGCGCGCACAAAAGGTCCGTATTGCAGGTTTTGTGTATGCGGCATGAAATGTAATCTGAATTCTTGTCCTTCAATAGTGAAAATCCCAAACCGCAAATGAAACTTGGCTTAATTTAAACGAGAGAACTTCTAGAACTTATATATTAGCATTTTAAGAAAATCGTTTTCAAATTTCCTGCGGACTTTTATTTCTGCTTGATTTAGTGATTTATTGCACCTCCTTTGAAAAGATCTCGTTTCAACTAATTTGTTTGCTCAAACAAATTAAAAGAATATCCAAGTAAATAAGTACGCCCTTTCTAGCTTGTAAACACTTTTTAATTAAATTTCTAATGTCAATCCGAATTTTATTTCTACTTGGGGAAAAAATGCAGTGGACCTGCGAATGAGATGCTTCCGGAGGTTCCGAGCTCGCTTATAAATGTTATAGCGGTGCTTTTAAAATGTTTGTAGTTTGTGATAAGCTCGCGGTTAAACTTTTGCGAATAAATGGGACGGATGCAAAGGAACCATAAAGGGCAACAACAATCGTTAAGGTTGAGGTGCGTTAACATAAGTGAGGTCCCACGGATAAACTAGCCGCTATGAATAGTCGTGAAAGGATCACAAAGTGTGCAAAATGTCTCCGAGCTCATTCGCTCAAACTCCCTCCGTGCTTTCACCTCGATTAATCGCTATCACCCTTTAATATTTATTGCTGCAGTAATTATGAACTCTTGAACGTCTACCCAATGACATTTTCCCTGACATGTCTTAATCTACAATCTTTCCTCCTAAATCCGGAAAGTAATTAATACTTTTTTTAATTAAATCCAAGCGTTAAATGTTTTAAAAATTTAACCAATCAATAAGAAAGGTCGTTAGACCAATTAATAATTTAAAGGTTGTAATGTAATTAAGCGGAGAACATAAAATTTTCTCACCCTTAATTAGTTTATTTATGAACTATTAAAAATGGAAAAGATTAATTTGAGCAAAGACGAAGCTTTATGACTATTATCAGTAGTTTTGATAAAATTTTTGATTGAGTTATATAGTACATTCAGCTTACTACTCGTAGGTTAGCAAATAAGATGAAGTAGAGAGAGTGCTGTATCTCTTATTTAACTCTTTTGTATCGCTACTAAAACAATAAATATTCTTATGTGATGAAATCTTTAATTCACTTTAAACAATATTTTATAAAGTGAACCCAAAGAAAAAAAATCAAGATGTTGCTGCATTGCATTCTATTAATTGTATTCTTTCGACTAAAAACTAGTTTCATTTTTTATTAAAGGTAGGGTAGCATAATGTCTGAGTGTCGAGTTTTCTATAAATATTCAATGTGCATGAATTTCTTTGGTTTCTTTTTTATACAAAACAAACTATGAGTCCTTTCTGCGAGAAGTTATCAAAAGAGCAGGAAATGCATCTGATTGTATATATTTTGAATTGAAATTCTAAAAGCTGCTAGGTACGTTGGTTTTTACTTATTTAGACCGCTGTGTTATTTCTTGTAAAATCCTTAAAAGCATTAAAGCTGATAAGTACAATAATAACCTGGAAAATAATTTGACATTTGAACTTTCGCTTATAAAATGTAACGTGACAAATCGTTTTAATTAAAAATATTTCCATTTGATATTTATGAGTTCACGCATTGTGTAAATGATAAATGATGTAAAAAATGTATACAAATTGATAATGTGCAGGCAACGAGTCGGAAATGAAAAATAAAAATTCCGAGATGTGTGAAATTAATAAGGAGATGCGGGTGGGAAATATGATTTTTCCTTTCCGTTATGTGCTCGCAGTTGTGGAAATCTGAACTTGGAGATTTCGAACGGAATAAAAGGAGCAAGTGTTGAGTTTGAGAATTCGTTTTGTCCGAAGGGTCATAGATCATAGTGACAGAATCATCCCATTTATTCATGTCCATATAATGCATGTTACATATCCACGCCTATTTCTTTCAGCACGTCATCAATCCAGATATCTTGGACCAATGGTTTTCTCATAATAAATTTTCGCACCTACGAAACTATGATTGTTTGTGCCCCGTGGTGTGCAGATTTTTTCGAAATTAATTCATTTTTTCTTTATTTTTTTTATAACATGTCATGTGGTTTATATCTGCAAAAAAAGGATGAGAGTTACTGATAAGCTGCCCAAGCCTCGTCTGCACAATTTTACGGCTTTAAATGTAACTTTACAAAATAAATGTGCTGATATTCCTTTTGATGAGTAAACCGCGTAATTCCACTTTTATAATTTTTGGAAATGAAACGATATAAGGAAAAAACAATCGTTAATTTTGTTTCCACGCAGATAAATTCAGAATACAATAGGAAATTTTTTTTGTAAAAGTTCTACGCTTTATTTAATTTCGCAAAAGTGTTTCTATAATAATAAAAATCTGCATTTCAAAGAGGATTTGGTAAATCTAGTTTTAATTAATGGAAACACCTAATTAAATTATGAATGTAATTAAAATAGGTAATTTAAAAGGTACTTGTTTATTCCAGAAATTAAAATAATTAACATCGTATTGTAAATAAACTGAACAATTTCTGGTCTGGAATACGCCTAGAACCACAACCGCCAAAAAATGCATTAATATGGATAATAACAAAGAGTATTAAAACATTAAAAAATGTTTTAAATAATCCTTTCTTCTAATAACTGTTTAATTTAACTGGTAGTCATCCGTTGCTTTCCGATTTAAAAAAGTAAATGTGTAATATTATTTGTTCTTTTGAAAAATCTACTCATCTTCTTTTCATTCAAGAACAATAGGAGTGCAATCATGCTTACCATCCTGGATTTTTAAACAAAAAGTAACCCTAACCCTCGGATACATACTGTTTTATCATTTATCGAACGATTTTTATTCTCACCTAAAAACTGCCGCTTTTCATTTATCATCTTCATTTCCTCCCCTAGCTAAGACACGCCTGCAAACCTGGAAGTATGAAAAATGAAATTTGCCACATAGAATATTGACATCATCCACTAAATTTCTAATAATTTTAATTAAGAAGATTTATTTCCGACCATATCCTCCTTTACGAAATTACATATATTTCAAAGAAGTCGAAAAGGAAGAAAAAAAATGTAACGAGGACGGACAAGCTGACTCATTTAATGCAATAAATTGCAAGGGGGATGATTAATAGTGTTATAAACTTTGGTGAAATCAAGTAATGTTAGTTTTCCTTTGTTCACGACACGGAAAATGATGCAGAGAACTTTGCTGCAAGTTACAAATTTAACTGAAATGAAAGTATCACGTCACGATTTTATATGCAAACCATTTTTTAATTTTATTTAACAAGCAACTTTGAGTTAATTTTTCAAATAGCTTTTTTATAAAAAATATTTTTCACGGGTCAAACAACTATTAATCTGTAAAAATTTAAGAAATGAATTAATATTAATCGATATATGTGTAATAAGAAAATTTTTATAGTTGTAAAGAACTATATTTGTGCTCAACAATTGTAACATTTTTTACTATTGCATAATTTTTTTATTGGTTCTCTTAAATTTCTAGAAATATTTTATATTTTTATTGTCAAACATTCCGCTTTTGCCAAAAATTACGAAAATCTAGTCTTTTTGACAATTTGAATGAGCAAAAGAGAAAAAAGAACGAAACCCAGACTTGACCTGAGTGATCTAGACGTTTTCGTGAAAAATTAGCCTTTAACAAAAATTAAAATTTATAAATTATAATTACGATGATGATAACTTGCTTTGCAGTCATCGCTCTACATGATCAGTGCAAATTTTTCTAGTAACTTATCAAAATATGTGAAAACGATAGGGTTTTGCGTTAAACGAAACCTTTAAAATTCAACTCGTTTCTGCTAGAGGTGTTAATTTAACAATTCTCGCTTTTAATACCTTTTGTTTCACCAGAAGACTTATTATTTTCTTGAAATTCATAGTCATCGAGTTGTAAAGTCCTTTGGCACGTTGCATCTCTATAATTAAATATGATATGGAATATGTATGAAAGCTTTGCATTGCACACCTTTGAGAGATGATTTGTAGAATATTTCTAGGTGAGCTTTAGCAATTGATATGCCACGGCACATAGCGTGAAATTATGATGGCATCCTAGATGAAGATATCTGGAGACATCTTGAACCACAATATATCCCGTAGATTTACGCGATGATATTTGACAATACCTAAAATGGATATTACAATCATTTTGAGGCAGGATTTTAACTTATTTCAAACAGAAGCAAATATGGGATACACGAGAAAAATTTAAAATACCTTTTTATTCACAATTTTAATAAAATAAATCCCCATTACTTAGAAAATATAACAAACAATTATTATTAAAATATTTTAATAAGAATACCTCTTAGTATATTTATGAGCATAAAATGTTGGTAGCTACTTAAATACGATCTCAAGATGATATTAAATTATTCGGTTATTCGGTACGTTGGTTTTTAAATTTAATTTTTCTTGAACAATATATACATTGCTATTATTTAAATTACTAGTTGAAGTAGAAGTTTTAATTGTATTTTGTTTACTCTCTTGTCTATCAAAACTGCATCTTATCTAAAGGAAAAGAGAATAATGAAACCTGACATTAAAGTTGTAGAAACTTACATATAAGTAACGTCTCGGACTTATGTATTAGATTAGAGCATAGATCAGAACATACATGTCTTTCGGATAATTTATAACATAACAAAACGATGCATATTCCGGGGAAAAGAGATGGATTAAAAACAGAAAATTATCTCTTTCATTTTATTAAAAAAGTCATGAATGAATATTTCTGTTCATTTGAAATTTATTACGCCGAAAATTTGAATAAAAAATACAATCTATTGTGGTATTCAAAAGTGTAGAGTCTTATTAATATTTTAACGAGAATTTAAAACAGTTTTAAGCTTACACTTAAAGAGTTGAGCTAGGAAGCTGCATTTTCCACATCAATTGACAATGCCTTATGTAAATACCAGTGCATATTTTCCGGAAGGCGTTTTTTGATTTGTACATAATCTACAGAAGTTGTTGTTTTATCTGAAACAAAGCGAAGATAATATTAAACATAAGATGCAGATGTATTCCGAGATAGTGACCAGAAAGTTAGTTGCTATTCGTTTCGTGTTATCTCAAGGGTATTAATTAATACCGTTGTATGTTTATGTTGATAGTAATTATATGTAGGTCTAAAGTTAGTAATATTTCTAGCATCGAGTTCGAGGGTTAAAGAGTATTATAACTTATGAACATATTTGTGTCTTGAAAATTTATTATAATCTTGTAGGTTGACGATGGTCGTATAGAAAGGGTTGAAATGAGCAGGGTTTAAATATTTGACGTAGACATATGTATAATTCCATCTCCCCCAGGCATTGTTGCAGAGTTAAGAAGTTTGACTTGGCTTAGATATTTCACCGATGGCACACTTGGTGCCTTTTAACTTTATTAGTTTATCTGATATCATCTTTGCTCTTTGTGCATTTACCGGTTTGGAATAGTTTACTTGACGTTTGATAATTAGTAGGGGTAGTTATTAATCACATACCCACAACCGATTCTTATTGACATCCATCATTCCATAAAGGAAATAATATGCGTCCTATTCGTATTGTTTATTACAGCCCGTTATTTGCCGCATTGCTTGATTGATTGATTTTGGTAATTATAGTCTGAAACCAGTTTTTATATATATACGAATATATGGGGATCCCCTTCTTCAAGGGATAAATTGCATGTGGAGCACGCACTCTTGAAGGATGGTACGACAGACGAGTATAATTGCGCGTGAACGTGACCAAGTTTGACAATAGCAATGATCACTCCCTGTCTCGCAACAACACGATACTTTTCATCTCTTATTTTTTTGTGAGACCGTCCGATAACATGCTATTTTTCCTATTTAATTAGACCGATATTATTATTACTGCTTTTAAAATATATCAATATTTTTCTTAAATTGTTTCTAGCCACGAACATACGAGTACAATAATAAATACAAATGTTATCAACGGAAATTTTTGTTTACAAAGTTTGGTTTTAAATTTTCTACAAAAATTTTTATCTTGAACTTCGATCGCTATGTACATTTTTCTTTAGTCCTCTCTTTTTTATCAAAATATCACCCAGGAAAGAACAATTATTTTTATTTGTGTTTGTTTTACTTTAAAACTTTACGGAAAACCAATATTTTCTAGTATATATGGAATAGTTCATCTCATTAACTTTTTACAACAACCCCAACAAAACAAATCTATGTAATATCATTTTATAATGGAGTTTTTCTTTATCCTCTTGAGATTTTCACCTAATTATGTCACAAATTACTTTTTAAGTGTTTATTTTCTGTAATAAACTTTAGCAATATACACGTGTTCAATTTGAATAACTTTGAAATAATTTGATTTATGTAGTAACAAGAATGTATATACACACGGTAATTGTTTTAATGTAACCGTAGTTATTGTAAACAACAATAAAGTTAGTAGTAACTTGATTTTATACTCAAATAAAATCTTGGAAAATTATTTCAGTAGAAAATAATTGAATTGTTGGAACCTGAAAATATGAAGTAAAATAATTCGTCGTGGTAAAGTTTAATGTAAATTTTTTAAATTCTAATCTAATATTTACGGGATGATATGTAAAATAATTTAATTTAATTTTATTTAAGTGTTATGTTTAGTTATTAACTATTTTTGTACTCTACCTAAAATGTCCATAACTGTAATTAAATATCCAATTCGGGGATGTTCTAACTTATATATAATTGGTAAACTCCAAAACGCGTATTATTTTTAAGGTCTGCAGACGATTGAGAGCTAAGGGATTCTTGATCGAAGGATCTGGATTAATTACCTTTTGTACACAAGCCTAAAACGAACAAACAGGGAGACACTATCGTGAAATGCACTGCTCTTGATGAAAATGATGAGACCGTTATATGCACTTGCTTTCAAGTCTTGTAACTAAATGGTTCGTTTTGAGGATAGTTGGATAGACTGTTGAAGGATGTTGTCTGATTACTCCACAGGCCGCAACTATTACTCTAACTTCACTTGCTCTAAATCGCCTCCCATGCTCCCTTCTTAACACATCATCTAGTCTACCCCAATCCTGCTGCTTCACATCCTTCATAATTAACATTCAACGTCTGTTACTATTACTAGCGCCATAACCGCGTCAATCAATTTTCAACATTTAATTACAATCATTAATTAATTATCAAACTATCACTAGTATCTTTTTACGCAAACTATGTGAACTAGTTACACAACAATACAGACACACAATTCAATTAATTGGGTCAATAAGCAAAACAAATATACTTTCTAAATGACCTATATACCTACCATATTTGAGTAGCCAATCGGATTTCAAGTGAAATTATTTTATTTTCTGTTATTTTTTCAATGTTTCATCACAAATACTAAAAAATGAATAAAATCTTAGTTCAAGATAAGTTGTTAAATAAATTTTTGATCAAAGCTTGAATTGATTTTTTTTTCTTATTTCTAGTTATAGCTTTTTAGTCATTTCAAAATATGTGTTTTAATTTTATCGTAGAAAAGCAGAGTTTTAATTTTACAATAAATTATTCATGTTTTGAGAACTTTCTTTTAATGTAAATTCGAAGAATAAATTGCAATCGATATTGGTAATTTGTAGTCCAGGTCATTAAAGTACAAATAGCAAATCTTCTAATTATTTATAGAAGTTAAAAGCATGTTCATGTAGCTTTTAATAAAATAATTGGTATTACTAAAGCAAGACATTGGATGACCTATTGACTCACCGTCCGATATTAAATTTAAACAGTGCATGTTAGCACCAATCGCTCTAATTAAGATTCATTGCAGATATGAAACATTAACGGATATAATCTTAAATATGACGATTGCCCAAATGTTTAATCGTCTAAAATTGAACGATTTTTTAATTTATTCTGAAACCAATATATATTATTATACACAAGTCTTCTGCATTTACTTTGTGCTGTTTTTTTTTCATCGATGGGCAGTTATAAATATACATAATGATTAAGTATTTACTTCAACTAATCTTTCTTTACAATCGTGCAAAAACAAGTAAATAATTTAATAAACAGTTATTTCTTCTCCTTTTGCCATGCAACGTATGTAAAATGATTTTACGATCTGTCCTCTCCTAAACTGGGAATTGAATGGTGATTGAAAGCTAGCAATAAATACATTATTATTTTCTCAATCGCACTCAATTTGGTCCTTTCGACTCTTATGATTTAATTTAGGGTTTTTTAGCCTGCAGCTGAAAAATTACATGTTTTGTAATTTGAAGCGAAGGCGCTTCCGTTTTGACTTACAATGAAAGGCGCGACTTGAATACTAAAATTTCACTTTTCCGTCAATAGCTTATATAAATTTCAGTCGACTGCCATCACCCCTCCGAACGAAATAAACCTTCCAAAAGAAATGTCATCGATTTGGTTCGGTATTAAATAAATTGTTAATTTGGTCGGGTTGTTGTTTTTTGATAGGGAACACGTGATATTATATTTCCCTTCGTAGTACCCTACGTGTGTGTTTGAAATTTTTAATTATTAGGTTGATAAAGTGTGTGGCTGTCTGGGTCTTTGTTGGGGTGAAATTTAGGGTATAAATTATTGGCGAGGCTATTGTACTGGATGAAATAGTAAAGGCTTGCGCGTATTGCCGGGAATTGTAGAAATATGCACGCAGATCAAACAACTATACTATTTTTTTTTTGTGAAAGACTTCTACATTAAATTCTATATGTATTTGGACTAAAAGTAACCATCGAGACCTAATAGACCACAGTTATATACAAAGTAATGAAGTATAGAATAGAGGTGGTCATGTGCATGACAAAGACGGATAGTCAAACGCCGCTTCAGGAATTCCTATTAAGTTTGGCAGACAAAACCTTTCTACCACATGTGCTGGAAGATGTCCGCTCGTGCATAATATTTCCGCAATATCTGAATATATCGTTATATCCATACAAAAATAAGCGATCATCTACAAGCCTCTTGAATTCGGCTACAACCACACAACATCTTATAAAATAAATTCAATTTTCATCTTTTCCAAATATTTAAGAGGACGTAATTAATGCAGCGGAATTTAATAGAAAACTTTACTTAGAATATCGATGATATTCAAATTAGGTGCCCGAATTTAATATTTGTGCTGATTTACTTTGCATATAGCCTTCCGTAGATGTTTTTAAAACTTGCAGACGAACTTCAAAAGATTTTATCTCTAAATTTGCATCACAAACATTTAAGCTATCATATTTGTCTATTCTACCTCACTCCTCAAATAGTTCTCGGAATATGGAATCTGTGGTCGCTTTTCAAGAATCATTTTATACAGTTCACAACATGAATATTAAAATAAATTTTAAAAACTTATATTATCCTTTTCAGCTTTTTGTTATATATTATTAAAATAATTTAAATAAATTTCGAATAAATAAATGTAAAATGCTTTACTAGGGTTAAAATTTATGTAACATCTAAACAAAGGTAACAAACATTATTATTATTCCTTATATTTTCAACATACATATTATGAACTCTCGAATCATATTTCTCTAACATTTTCTCGGCCGAAAATGTATATAGCTCCATTTCCCTAATATATTTCCATCCTAAAAAAGTAGATACGTACCAACTAAAATAAACAGAATGGGCCATTACATCTTGCAAATAACCAAAATCAAATAATTTATTGGTAAAAATAAACACACATATTGGTTTCAAAATTAGAAAGGTTCAAAAAATAATAGGGGCCTTTCAAATTTATTAATAGCTATTCTATAAAAACCTTCATTACGGTTTCCCTGCTGGCCCATTTATTCCACATGCACAAATGTAATAATTGTTTTTAATAACCGTTTTATATACGAACTAAACTGTATGGCTTTCATTCTATTCCACCATAAATAAATTAGTTATACGAAAAACAAATGTTAATTATCAAATAACGGAATGTGTTTCTGAAAATCAAATTTAAATTATTTAAAAGCTTTAAATATAGTAACACTAAAATTGTGAATTTAAAATGAATTTAATAGAATGGTGCAGTTTTTTTGTTTTTTAAAATTTAATCTGTTTGCCATATTTCAGATATTTTGATAATTTGATTATAAATATTTTAATAAGAATGGGGATTAAGGTTTAATGTACAAAATAATTAAAACGTTTCTTTCTTTTTATTTTAGGTAAGCATATTCGGCAGATGTTGGCTGTGAATATTGAAACCAGAAAACAGAGAAAGAAAATTAAATTGTAAAGAGCAATCTCCAGATTTTAATACTGGTGTTAATGATAAAGTAAAGTATATTAGTCGCTTTAGTTGCAAGTATATAAGAATATCTTTTAGGATGTAATTAACTTTAATCTTTAATTCTGGTTATGATTGCTATAAAACGATTCTCAGTCTCAATTTATCTTGAGGGTTGGTGTAAAGTGTCCCTGCTTTTTAATTTTTCTGAAAGTATAAAAGAATTTTAATTTAATACTGAAGTTGTAATTGGCTGTAAAAAAGTTGATCATTTCGGAACGTTATTGGAGTTTTAATTAAAAGATAAATTAACGAAGGAAATATTGTTTTTAATTATATTTTGTTGCGTTAGATATTTTAGATATATTTTATTGTAAATTTTGTTGAAAGGATTTAGTAAAACCGCGTGCTTCTTGAAGATTTCCTAATTATAAAGGGGCGCAATGAAATGGAGTCAAAAGTGCTAATTAAACAGAAACAGAAAAGATAATTCGGTTTGTATGCCGTACTAATCACAATTTACATTTCCGAAATTCGGGCGCTACTTAAAATCGTTTTATGCTTTTGCCTGGTGGATATAAACTGGAGGGATGGAAGCGAGTGATATTTAGCGAGAAGGGTTGCGCGATTATGATGAATTATTATTAACTGTCATCAATGTAAAATAAGCGGAGTTCTCTTAAACACTTTGTTTAACCCCTTCAGGTAGCTTTCATTTGGAAAGTTTCTCTCCGAACTTGTTCTTACAAATATATATAGTTTATGTCTGTGTAGTGTACATATTCATAGTTTAAAGAAAATTCTTCGGTTAAGTTAAAAGTGTTTGCGAAAATCGAGGGCGTACAAACCTCTACTTTACAAAACTTGTACAGTCTGACACCTACATATGTAGAAACTATTATAGAAATCGGGGCAAACGATGAGTTGAGATTACACTTCTAAACTTTCTACTGGCTTCCTATATAATTTTATTTAACCCTTTTACTTTCTATAAAAATCAAAACTTCCCAATTTAATCTTAAAAGTAAAAAGTTTAGTCATTATTTTTCTCGTCTATTAAATAATAATATATTAGTTCTATCCATATTTATAAATAATGTACACAAAATTATTTTCGCAAAAAGATATTTTGTTAATATTTATCTGTTGGAATATAATATTTGTCTTGAAAATAATGAGCATGTAGAATTCACAATTTTTTAATAAGTATTTTTACAATTATATTTATTATTAATGCAAATTCATTTTATAAATATTAATTTTCGTCTGTTTGTTACAAGTCTCTTGAAAATATCAAATTATATACTTTTTTAATCAAGAAACAGACAATGAGTGGCAATTAAGATAACGCGGCGAAGCGCATCGATAAAAAAAAATAATTTAATTTCAAAGAGAAAAAAGCGGGGCCTTATACAGCTACCCCTAGAAATTAGAAAAAAAAATATATTTTAAAAGTGAGGTTGCCTTTTTTTTAAGATAATTCGATTTACGTTTAATTACTTAGAGAGGATATTGGTGCGAGGTTTACTTTTATCGATTTTGAATCTCACAGCCTGTGGAATAATTTTATTTTTCATAATACAATTTGTGAATTTACATCCGTACCAAATTCTATTGATTTCATCGCGATGTGCGTCTGTTGGTTTGATCAGTTGTTTGGCATATATCTTTGGGCACGATATAATAATTAATTTGTCTAAACGTTAATTACCACTCAGATCTATGCATATATACATTTTTAGATTTTATTGGGTGAGATACCCGATATTGCTTGATTTTTATGTAGAGAAATAGAAATAAGAAGAAAGGGAGATGTGGGGTAGTTTTTTCAAAATCTCATATAAACAATAATTTTTTCGATTGTTTTGTAGGTCAAGCATAAAAAATCTCATCAAGATAAGAATAAAACTGTAAATTTGTATAAAAACCAAATACCCAACCATTTTTCTTTATAAGAAAAGATAATTCCTCTTAAACTAACAAAACACGAGACTTAAGAGTATTTACTAATCTTCAAGAGAAATAATAAGAGGAAGTTAAGACCAACAGCACATTAAAACATAAATTATAAATGTAGCACATTGTACATTTACCTGTAATGTACTATTAAGAGCTTTAGAGGAAATTTTAGTTTTTAGAACCATCATATTCTACATAATTGAATATTTTTGTGAGTTGTAGTGTTAAAATTGTATTTCATTTTTACGTTTGAAATAGAAAAGAAGATAGATGATGTTCAATAAATACTTAAAGACAATTAAATAAATGGAAGCAATTAAATAATTAGTACGTTCCCTTGAAAACAAATCCATTTATTTAATAACCGGATGAAGTTATTACGCTGAGAATATTAAAGTGTTCTTCTCTACATCTTATTGATCGACCGTTATTTATTATAATCATATACTATGAACTTAAACAACTCTTACATAATTATTAAAGATTTTAGGGCTACACTTACTTATAAGTTTATAAACGTGTCACCGTTTATAACACTTCATTTACATTAGTTGTATATATACAACCTATAAAATAAGCCTCTAAAATTGCATCGATTTACAACACTGTTAACGTAAAATTATTTTCATTATTAAAAGGGTTCATTTATACCTTTTTTTTAATTTACCCCTTCAAATGTATAATGGCATAATGAAAACTAAAAAATGTAATTAATTATATCAACTTTTAACTAAATTTACAACAGTGTTTTGTTGAGCTTTTATTAAATTACTTTACCTAAACATGCTGGAAGATATTAATGAAATTTTCCTCGACTTTATTTACTTTACGTTTAATATCTTAATTAGAATTATTAATTAAATAGTAAATATATTCATTATTAAGTATGAGGTATTTACATGTAATATGTGTAATATTTGTAAATATTTCGGACATACATTTAAAATGCATTAAATATAATGTATCAATTGTTATTTTAGTAATATAATTTTGAGTCCGATAATGATTTTATTTATAAATACGTTTTAAATTATTTAACATAAATTGCACAATAGTTAATGATTAAAATTATAATAAAAATAGAGTTTTTAATTAAGAAATTTATAAATAAAACAGAATGAATAATTTAAATTTATAAAATATTTTTATTGATTATTTTGTTTTGTATACCACAAAAGACTTTAAAATCGAATTAAATTACAATAGAGGACTTTAAACTAAAATGGATCTTTTAAAAATATTATTTTTCTGTTTAGTAAAAAAATATGAGTTAACAAGCTCATCAAATCAAGTTTGTGATACAAATTAAAAACGATGGTAACTATTTAAACACAACACAATTACTCCAGCTTTTAAGCTCGACAAATGCTTTATATTTCAGGTTTTAGCAATTTGCGCTTTGTGTAACTTCGAATACTTTTTAGGGGTAATTATAAAAATTCTTTTTATAAAAAATGAAGGTGAACTACTCGCTTTGTTTTTTCTTTTTTATTTTGTTATGACTAACAATTTTAACAATTGAGTGGCAGTAAATAAAATCAAATAAAAAAAAATGTTTGCTAACTCTTTCTCCATTGATTGGTAATTAAATTTTGTAATTTTTAGAGCACTGATGATGTGTAAAATAACAAAATAGTCCAATAAAATAAACTAAAAGTCCGACTAAGCTGTTTTCTTCACTGAAATAAACCAAAAGAAATTTGATCTATTCATATCAATAGAAGTATTTTTAGATTGTATATGTACGTACAGCATCCAGAGTCTGGGGTATGTATTTTTAATTGTTATCTACCCCAGTTTTTGCTATAATTTAACATATTACCAGGGTTACAATTGAATTTACCTTCGGGGTTCTACTAATTTATATCATATGTAATCTGCACAAATTTGAAATATCGTTCTGCATGCTTTATCTAACGACATAAGTTTTAGTTGATGAATTTTGCAATGAAGGGAGACGTGTTACTCTCAACCTTTAGAAGTATTAAACCGCAACCCGCGGGCAAGATACGTATTGTTGATTTGCTCAACCAAATTTAGTTACAAAACTTTAGTAAAATTAATAAAAATTTAAATTTGTTTTATTAATTTTAATAATTATAAAAATTTAAAAAATGTGCGCTAAAAATCTAAACAAAGTTTCATTTATAGATTAATTGTGTGTAATAAAGTTAAACAATAGAGATTGTAACTTTCTTAATTACATTACTCGCCGCGATTGTAAACAAACATGCATACACAAACAAAACGCAAACCGCCCTTACTAATTTAATGAATTTTAAACTCATGCACAAAAATGCAAAACCAAAATTTATGTATTCAAACACTTACACACAATATGACGAAATTTACCGCGTTTAAAAGAATGCAGATCGCGTTCCTAAAAAATGCATTCGGAATTTTAAAGTTATAATAACGAAACGTGTTACCTCTTCAAATTAATAATAGGCGATCAAAAATTAACGAATTATTTATTTACGATTTATAAAAGTTTCGTTGCAATGAGAAAGATGCATGGCTACATATTTTGTTTTATTTTTATTCTTCACTTATAAAATTACTATTCACGTTTGGTTTTCCTTATGCATTATATACGTGCACTGAAAGAAAAGAAACATCTAACATTAAAGACTTTTCCTTTAGTCCCGGCGCATGCACCATAATGCACGATGGAAAAAGGGGAAATTAATAAATGTCGCTGACTTCCTGAAAGAGTAAAAAAACATCACTAATGACTGTTTTAAGGTTTGAGGGCGAGAGTAATGTTACGAGTTGGCACATTTTGCGCGTTTTTCTTTGATATTAAAAATAAATTAAACAATGGTCATCGAGACCGCTTCAGCGTCAACAAAGGGATGTTCTCATTTGATATGTGTCATAGTGACCGGCTCTAGGGTCTGAATAACGAAGGCGTCGTCCCTACCACACCGCGAACTGAAATCCGACGACAGCGCCAGTTCTTCGCGAGCTTCCCCAGCGGCAGCATGCTACCCGGAAAATACTAGCCAGAAACGCGCGAAACACGTGTTCGTGCTTCACCAACTTTCCAGTCACATCGCCCAACAAACAATTAAATAATTTCCTTTCTAAAATCATGTGATTTAATCAAAGTTAATTTTAGTGAACAATTTAATATGTAATTAGGTATGTACAAAAAAAAATATATGTAATCTTGGATTTGAAAAAATCCGTTAAATTAATTTTCAGAGATCAACTGAATAATTAATACGAACTGATGTATAATTTATGAATAAGTTTTTGTATTAACTATTGCATATTTATAAATCGTCCAAATATTTAGTTGATTGATTAATATTGAATACATTATGCAAAATCTCTAGGAAAAACTTTAACCATCAGAAACACGTTTAACATTTAAATTGTTTAACTTGTTTCAAACTTCACTAACTAAAATCCATTTACTCTTAACAAAAAAAATTATACTTCTACTTAGGAACATTAGAGTTCGCGCAGGGTTATATCATTTATATGAAAGGTGCATCTCATTACCTCCTTCCAACCATTTATTTTTTTTTTAATCCAAATTTAATAACTTAAATAACTCCCTGTTGTAAAAATTTATTTTTAAAAACATCTGTAAGAAAATTGTTACATCTTGCGTATAACAAACACTTGGAATTGTAAGAAAGAAAAATTAGCGGCCATTTGATATATCGGATAAAATTACTTCATAACTGACAAAGTGGCGGCATTATTCATATTTGACCCAGTACTCCAGCATAGACGATAGCATGAAATGACTCGAGAAAATCTTTATGGATATCGCCAGATATATCTTTCACGACATTATCATATCAAATCCAAAAAAAGGTTCATAATTTTATTTGCTTACCTTCGCATTATTTCATCTCGTTTTAATATACCTTCATGGAAAATTCATTTAACCCCTTTTAATATAAAACACGAAATCCATCGGAAGCAGTCAATCAAACCATAGGTATATTTAATTAATTTCAAAAAACCCAAGTGGTTTCGTACTCGTGAAACCTAATAAGATTAAATAATGCGATTAATGAAATCACCTATCAACGTGTTATGGAAAAAAAATGTGGAATAATCAAACTGAAGCAATTAATTAAAAATAAATGCATCAAATGGGTTTTTTTAAATCGTTTGGGAAGACCCGTCGGAATAAATATTAAATTCTTTAAATCCTTCATGATATCAAAACCATTGTTGGGTATTTCAATAATTGGCTGCACTATTTTTTTTTTTTATTAATACTTTAGTTGCCTATGAAAATTTTATAAAGTCAACTGTAAATGCATGACGGAGGGCAACCGCATTTATAAATGTTTTATACAATGAATTTCAATAAAACGGATTATTTTCGGTGTTGCATTCCATTTATTTGTTATGAAATAATTATTTTGTTTTTCTGCACGAAACGTAAGGGTTTATTATATTGAATTGTATTAAACATGTATTGTTCTTTTCAATTCCGAGGAAACCTTTTTGCGCTTTCAACATTTACAGTACATTACCCTTTTTTTATATTAAAAATAATTATTATTCCATTAAATAATAAACAAATTTTACTTTTTATTATAATAAAGCAATAAAATTTCTTCCCTAACATAATGGTTAAGATATTTTATAATTTCAAGATCAAAATTTAATTTTAACTTCATATTAAAAAGTAAGTGATGAAATTATTTTATCCAGATATTAATTCATAAAAAAAGAATTTTAATTAAAAACGAAATTTAATATTATTATGAATTAATTTCCTGAAATTATTTCAAAGATTCCGATAAACATGAAATTAAAATAAGTAAACCAAGTGTTAAAAGTTTTTAATAATTATTGTATTGTTAATTTATTGGATAAAAATCATTTTCCTTAAATATTGAAATTATGGCTGCAAAAATTAAATTCATCCAAAACAATTGTTGATGACCATTTGAAAAGACTTGGATAACAAAAATTTCTTTGGTATTTATGTCGGTCTCGATGGCTTAATAGTAGCGTGAGAATTTAAATTTAAAACAATCAACACATTTTATTAGTTCAGTTTTATTTTTGATTTTTAAAACTATGCAGAAATTAGTATTACGTGATTCAATTATTTTAAAATTAAATTTAAACCAACAATTGTGTAGTAGCAATATTTTTAATGATAATTACAAACGAGAAACATTAATTTTTCATTTAAAAAGGTTTTTTTTGTCGAATGTATAAAAGACACTCCTCTGTTATCATGTAGATCATTTGTAAAATATATTTTTATATTTTGCATATGTTTATTTCATGTAAAAGGAAATTCGAGCCCTATATTTAAATAAAATGAGTTGGCACTTCCATCACTGGACAAATTTGCGATAAAGTTTTTATGTTTTGTTAAATATTTGCAAATTAGGGTTGAAATTCATACAAAAATTTAAATTTATTGCGTATGCGGGTAGCAGTAAAATAAAAGAAAATGATTTATTTATTTTGGGTTACAAAATCATGCGGTATAAAAAAAGAGCATGAGAAAATTGATTTGAAAACCTCATATTACTAGACAAATGGGAGGGATATGGTCGGAAAAATAGAATAGAAACCGGAATAGAAAGGATGCAGGGAAAACGAAAAAGGTGTAAATTGAGAGGAAATTTAAACAAACCGATAAACGATAGAGGTGGGTTCTTTATGGAAATTTCGAATGAATACAAAATTATAAATAATTTATACGAGTAAATGCTGTTCGATGGTAAATGTAGATTCTCCTTTTGAGTTTATGAATAAATTTGTAGCACTTAAAAGTAATAACATTCAATGTTGCATCTTTGAACTGTAAAATTCCCAACAGTTTGGGAATGTAACATTAAATTATTGATGGGAAATACGATGTGCACTTAACAGAACTCTGAGTTTTAATTAATGTCATTGTCATGGTATTTACGTTTTTGTCAAGAGAGGCTTCAATTAGCAGAAATTTTCTATTATTCATTTGACAGAAATTCGATATTACATAATCTAAACTAAAAATAATTGCAATTGTAACCTCTATGTGCTTCTGTCATTCTCTCTAGCAGTAAACATGTTTTACTGTAGAAATACTCCGTGTGTGAGCTGGAACGCTATGTGAATATAAAATAAGATGCAAGACTTCAACAACAGCCGGCAGGACGAGCAAATCCTGTCATCTCCAAACGTTTGCTTCACGATTATTTTAAAATACGAAAAAAAAAAACTTTTGAAACTGATATCCGCAGCTTTTCATTTATTTATACCATAATCACATATAATTATGATAATTACAGAGTTATGAAATTCTCCTGAAAGCAATGAAACTAATTTTTATTATTCTCGGCTGCAATCATTACAAATCGGAACAATTTTCGAACAATTGTTTTATTTATTCAAAACTTATCGAACGCGAACTATCGTGAACTAGTGCTGTATATAAATCCAATTCAATTTGATTCAAATAAAATAAACATTAAAATTTCAATCAACTTCCTATTATTTTTTTGCAATAATTAATTCTTAAAACTTTGAGTGAAATATTGGTTTTGTTGTCAAAGTAATTAATTAACCAATAACACTGCATGCATTGAAATTTATTGATGTACAGTAAAGTAACAAGAGAATGACGAAAAACGACAAAAAGACCACAACAAGAGAGGTAATAGATAGCATCCTAAAACGCCATGAGATAGCTTAAGTTAGTATTAAATAGCTCATAAGCATGTATGACCTGAAACGATCTCTTCATGCAACCCTAGAATTACGATAGAGGATTATTGAACAACACATAAACCAATATTGTACGCCTTGAATACTGAGAGTTCTAAAGCTTTATAGAATATGTGGACAATTTTGAAATAAAATTTATTACAAATTCTATTACTTTGTTAAAATGTAATTTACTTATGTCATACATAAATCTCTTAATATTTTTTTTCACAAATACATGTATATGAAATGTAATTGTACTGTCTTGTAACGAAAACAGAATAATATTTCACTTAAAAAAGTTGATTATTAATTAAATATTTGCATTTAATTGAACTGAAAATAATAATTCAATTACTTAATACAATAATCTGGTTTAAAATTGTAAGTTGGATTCAAGCAATTATTAATAAGCTAAACGCGCCTTTTTTTTGGTAATGCATTCCCAGAAAACTAACTTTTTATATTTTGCTTTTATAGGATCTTGCTTGTTGCATTTATTACATTTTATAAATTGAATTGAAAATTATATTCAAGGAAGTTTATTGATTTAAAGCAAATTTAATTTTGTCCACTTCAATTAGCTGGTGATAGCATTTGAATATTTAACTAAATGAAGTAATTAAAATTTCTATCATTTATTTGCAGCTGTAAATATTTATCTTCTCGCAAATAAAAACTAACGGAAATATTTAGCTATAAAATAGTCTTTACAATTTTACATTTCAAATATTATTATATTGTATTTAAGAAAATTTTTCTTTATCAATTTTCATCTCTTTAGTTAATAACCTACAAAATTCATAATCTTTATAAATTTATGGCAAAATAAAACTAAAATCCCTAAGCAATAAATTTAAATTTTCAAGTTTGTGAAATTATAATCCTACACAGAATTTATTCCATTATTTATTAATAAACTTTGAACCTTTATATTTTTGTTTTATTAATTATATTTACAAACAATTAAAATATTTTCGGAAAATAAAATTATAAAAAAACTGGAACGCTAATAGTTGTGCGGTTAAAATTAATTTAGCAACATTATGTTGCATACAAGCTTTAAGTGATAAATTTTGTATTATTCAAATGGGTTATTCAAATCAGTATTGGTATGTAGTGTAAATTTCGTGCTATAGTAATTTGTGCATGTTGAGATCCACCCGGCCCTGTTGCAGGTAATTCTATTACAAGTGACCGAGCGTTCTGTCGAATTACAGAAACAACGTTTCTACATTATACGCTTTTATGTTTTTTGGCCAACAAAATATTGTCAATTCTATTTACAATCAATTATTTATCAAACTCCAAACTTTTAACAATCAGAAATTTAATTAAAAATACATTAGGTTCTTTTAATTATAAATTTGAAATAACAGACAAACGTTCATTTGATCAGATCGGATAGTTTAATTTCTCTCGAATATATAGTGGAATGACTAATTTAGCACTCAATCCTTTAGAGACCTCTTCCATTAGCTTCATCATTGAAAGCATTTCATTAATATTATCATAAAATAATTTATTCGAAAACGATTCTATAATTTAATAATAAAATTGTTTAACTTTTATCTAACAAATAAATTTTATTCACAACAAATTTATGAAGATAATTTTATTTTTATCCCGGCGCATTCACCAAATTCTACTTACCTCTTTTCATGCATACTCGTATATCGTAATGCATATTTTATTAAAGTAGATATTTTCATTCACTGTAATATTTTAGAACATAAATTGTAATTTAAAAGGAATTCTTATTTTATAAACTTTAAAATTAAATTCAAGAGAATTATAAAAGTATAATAGTTCTGTAGTGTGAAACTGGTTACCTTACATTCCTTTTGTGCAGCAATATTATATTTGCCGGATTTAATAACAAGCGGTAAACTTTTAAGTTTTATTAAAAGTTTGCCTTTTTAAAACTTGTTCTTTATCAATTTGCAACCCTCGATGTATCTATCTATTTCTCACATCTTTATTTTATTATGAAAGCAACAACAAAGAAACGGAAGAAGGGCATAAAAGCTTTTAGAATTTTATATATTTGTATTGTTATTTACTATTATTTTATCCATTATTTGTGTTTACAAAACTTTTCGTTGGTCATGAATTACACACTTCTCTCTTTTATGATAACATTATCATGAGCAACAGTTTGTATAAATATAACCTGCGTTATTTATCTTGTTGTTTTTAAAAGAGGTGATATTTTTACACTTACGATCTCCTATTCATTTCACATAAATTAATAAAGTTAATTTAAATTTCTGGGAAATACGTGAATTAAAATTGTTATATACTGTTTTTCATGTTCTTTTCCAATTTTTCTTAAAAATCTAAATATAAATATTTTTTTAATTTAGCCGCTATATTAAATGAATAATTTTTTTATTTTTGAAATAATTCGATTTTTAATATTGAAATCTAGAAATATATAATTTTGCACACACATTTTATCTTCAAGTTCAGTCTACTTTGGTATGCACAGGAGTTACATGAAATCATGCAAGTGTTCTAAAGCGCACGAGTTATAGTTTAACATTCTTTTAATAATTTCCATTTAGTTTTGTTAATTAAAATGTTGTATAAGTTGTGAAGTAAAAAGTTTTTGGTGAGATTGGAGCATATGGCGTATACTTAAATGGAACCGCGGAAATAAATTTGTGGGGCCTATAAATCATACGGTTCACAGGCGATTCATTGCCGCAGCAAGGAGGTAAAACAATAGAGCTGGCATGACATGACACGGTCATTATAATAATTTACAGCATCTTTAACAGTGGCTTAGTTTTTTCGCATGAAACTTTATGGAAAACGCGCGAGTTTGCTTGCGCTCGCTTTTTGTTTAGTTCACTTCAGTTTTACGAAGTAATGGATTAAGGTTATTGTGTGGACTTTTCCCTTCTGGCTCCTGCTGAGCCCTTCATCTGTGACCATGCCTATATAACAATAAGGTAGTTTTTATGGAACTTCTATCCATGCTTGAGTAATTATTCAACATGACAGTTTAAATTATGAGATTTAATTTGTAGGATCAACCAAAGAAAATTGAAATTAATTTTACTTTAGTTACGGTCTAAATTGAAATGTGCTATATTTAAACAATGATTTTTTTTTCGATCAAAGATACAAAGAGAAGGTGCGGAAGGTGAACTACTTGAGAAGGGCGATGTTCCGAAAAATTTTGTGAGCTCTGGCGCACTCCCATTTCACGTTTGACTATGAAGTGGTTTTCTCATAAAAGCTCATACTACATCGCAGCGTGTTGGTTAGGTACGAGCGCTACCGCTGTGCCGAGCCAAATGGAAATTATAATTGACGCAGATAAGGACATGAAATGTTATAAAATCACGAGAAACAATGCTCTAGAGTGCACAGATCAATTATCTGCATTGGTCTATGTAACAAGCTTGTTTATTTGATGTGCGTTATAAAGATAATAGTTAAGCATTCTTATACATCGCTAGAAGAAAAATATATCGAGCGCTCTGCAGTAGCATCAAACCCCAATGGGACCAACCCTCTCATTCTTTTAACTCCAACTATTCCATGTTCAACTCGTGCATCACCGTCGATATGAAATAACCCTCCCATTGCAAACTATCATTCGACCCTACCAAAACACAACATTTATGCAATCAGATTGAAATATGAGATTGCAACTGCTCAGGACCTCCGTTAAGGAAATTCCAACAATATAATGCGCTTGCAACTATTCAAACTCAAAAACTAGATAACAATTTGTACAATATTATTTAATTTTATATTGTACACATTAATTTTTCAGAATTTATTTTGATTTTGGAAAATTGAACAATTTATAATTGCTTTATAAAAAATAAGTTATTATATATTGCATCCCTTAATTATCATCATGCTTAAATTTACACAATACCCGAATTTATCGGATTTAATTTATCAATATTATCATTATTAATGTCAATCTGTATTTCCAGTAAGCTAAGTATTAGCTAGCGAACCTTCGACATTAATTGAAGAGCTTCATTTATGATCTAAACCTGTTATGCTTTAGTTATCATTGATAGAGTAAATATATAAATTAATATTCAAAATCAATATATTAATTGATTTTTTATAAATATTTTTTAATAACTTTTAAATTTTAATAATTTCAAAGATTTTTAATAATTAAACAGACCAAAAGCTTAAATATTTAATTTTTTTATAAAATTATCAATACAAAATGAAAATCCATGATTTAATATTTTAGGTTTATTTTCATTTTAAATGTAAAATCAATTGCTGGCACAAGTTGACTTTAATTATTTTCCTCATAATATCTGAAGTAATTAAACAGTTATAATTACTTGTTTAACGACATAAAATACTTTATAATCTGAAGATTAAAAGTTTCCTATTGCGTGCGTTAGCCATTTCAAATAAATACTTCGTTTTTGAAAAGTTAAAATATAGCTTGTTACTTTTATTGTTTTCAACTAATAATTATGCAAATGTTTCGTAATGCCAAATATGAGACCCCAAATTGCCAACCATACGGCGGAAACTTCAAAGAAGATATCTTCCCTTGTGAAAACATTAAGTTTAAAAGTATGGCAGAATAATAGAAGGAAGTATCCGACAAAATATGATTCTCAATTCGAGTTTAATTAAATTTCATTTGAGATGCTGTGCTCGCTACGGTGTTAATCATTATATACTCTACATTATTTCCGTTTTAAACATACTTTACTCTTTTCTAAACCGCAAATCCATTTGGCACATATTTAATTAAATTTTAAATTCTAATCTTCTTTTTATTTTCACTTTACTCTTTATTTAAACAATAAAACAAATGTTTAATTTTATATTTTGATTAATAAAAAGAATAGAAATCAGCAAAAGTTCTTTAAATTAGAAGTAAAATTCGGTTATCCGAGCTTTGAAGTAATTGAATAAATAACAGCAGAACTCAAGAAATATGAAACGCTATTTATTTATATGATGAATAAAGCAATTTTCAATGCTACAGAAATAATGAGTCTGTTTGTTTTCCTTTTTATTTCCACATTTTGCCAATTGTTATGACCAATTTAACTTCTATATGCATGCAAATAAATTTACTTCTGCCGATTCAGGTCATAAATTTACAAATTTTAAATAAAAGATTTTAGAAAAAATATAATGTGTAACACGGGTGTGAAGAACTTTTGTAAGCTCTAGCGTCTTTATGGTGGTAGTAGTAGTCAACATTTGCTTATAAAACCCTTCTGCACGTATTTATAACACAAAATACTATTTTAGTTTTTAGGATTAAATCTTTGGTTTTATTTATATATATGTAGAAAAAGATTTGGGCTTTATCGTTAGATGCGCATCCTTTTGTTGGTTGAGATTTTATGATATAAATAATATCATAACATTATTTAATATGTTTGTTGAGAGAGAAAGATAAACTTAATTAATCGAATATATTTGGGACTAAAATAATATGTACGCCCCTGTTCTTAATATAATTCAAGGGGCGTTGAAATAGCAACTATTTAGCTAAAATAATTAATGTTTATTTAAGCCAAAATGTGAGATGCAGATGGTGGCACGTTTCGTTGTCAACCCGATTTTGATCTGTTTACGTACAATTTATCAAAATATTATTGTGTACGGAATATACATCATCTACTGTACAGACATCTTACTCCGGTTTAACGGTTGGGGTAAAATAATACTAAAACAAACCCGTCAAATGCAGTAACATTTTTATTTCGCTTTAATTTCATTTTATGGGAGAAATCATTGCAAATGTAAGTGAAATAAAAATCGTACGATAAATATTTAACTTTCCTTACAAAAAGCTGTCTCGTTTTTTTTTTCCTATTGAGAAAGATATTCAGAAAAAAAATCGCTGCTTCAACGAAATATAATTTTTAAATTGCAATTAAAGCAACACCCCCGAATAATATAATAAAGAATTCACTTTCTTTTCATGAAACTGAACTCTGAAATGTATAAATGCAAGAAATTATTTTCAAGGCACGTTCATGTCACTTTGGAATTAAGTTAATTTAGCAATGATTAATAGTAGGGATGTTAACGGTACGGAAAACAACAAAATATAATTAAACCAAATTAATTAAATAATTGCGCGTTTAGTGGATTTTTCTTGTGGTATTTCTCAGCTAATAGCACTAAATTGAATTACTAAATTAAGCCATTAAAGAAAATTATATTAAACTCTTTAGGGTGGGGGATAATATCATAATATAATTAAAAGTGATCCTTGTAAGACATTCATCAAATTTTCACTCCAATCAACACCCCTACAATCAAAAATACAATACTTATGTTAGTTTTAACTGATTAACAATTTAATTTATTAACTTATATTTTCTTTTTCGGGTAAGCTACTCAACCTAATAAACTGTATTCAATAAAAAATCAAAAATCTATTTTTAAATTGATTAATATCAATATTTTCGGTGATTTAATATTATACTAATGATTATTTATCCTTAGAACTATTTAAAATTGTACTAAAAACAAAACTTTTCTATTTACATTTACATAAACATAACTTTTAAATTTGATAAAGTTTTATCATCCCAAGACTTTTGTATCTAAATAATATTCGGAAAGAAAAAAGTCAAGGAGAAGTAGTACATCAAAATAAACATAAGGAAGAAAACCGACAGATTATGATTTCAGTTGTAAGGATGCGGAAAAAAAGTAATCTTGGTATGTCGGAGTGAAAAATACGAAGGAAAGTGCACATCTGCAGCTAAATGACTGGAGAGATAGGCCAAAATGGAAGTTGGGTTGCGGGAAACGCCGAATGGGATTGTTCAATGCAATTAGAAGTGGGTTGGGGGGTAGAAACGAGATTGCAGGAAACGTGGACTTACAAATTAGGACACGAAAATAATATTTTATTTTCGAGGAAATTGCACTCTAATCGCGAATATTTCAAAAAATAATTAAGGCGATAAGTTAGTGCGACGAAAATTTCGGAGGAGCAAATGAAATTTTAAGGAAGTATTTTCCCTCTGGAAGTTTCAATTTGATTGTAGGCTTCGTGTTAAGCAGGAAGGAATCATGCAAGCGGCTTTTTAATTTAATATATCATACTTTGTATGAAGTTAATCGCTCAAGTTTTTCATATCCGTTATTATTTTTAGCGAACTTCAGGAACTTACGAAATTAGGCCACAACTTTCTCGTCCGTTAAAAAGGAAAAGAAAAATGAAATTTTTATTCCAATATTTTTACTTTTCTTCCATTTTTTTAATAAATTTCTGAAGTAAAGGTAAAAAATGGAATGATTTATGTAGTGGGGTTTGTATCCTATTTAACCTATCTCGAAGATGGTCTTGGGCTTGTTAATATTCTTTAGGTGTCGCCATAAAAAACTGCACAAATTTGAAAATATAAGTTTGCATGACACAGCATGTACTGAGGCAATGTTTAAGATAAGCTCAACCTACCTATATTAATACCAGTAAGGGTGCAGGGGTGGCAAAGACGCGGAGAAAGTAACGGGGGTTAACAAGGGGGCGCATAGCTTACCTAGCATATAGACCTTATCTTGCTAGGTCACAGAAAGGTTGCACCGCAACCACTTTGTTATTAACCTTTCGCGCGTATATATATTTAATAGTCTTTCTTAACCTTTACTTTTATTTTTTTACAATTACAAAAATTGAACTTATTTATTTTCTTTCAGTTCTCTTGTTAACTCTGCAACTTTCAGATCACTTAGTTTTTTTTTATTTATCGATCAAAATAAATAAAATAAGGTATTTAGTAATATCATTAAGATTAGCCTTGATTAATTTATGTATTTGTAAGCGTATTGTTGGTGCAAAACTTATCGCTGTAATCTTTGTAGGAATTACAAATTATCGATTGTGTAAGATCGCCTACCGAATGGTTCAACACATATGCTCGTTTGTAATTAGGCTTACTATCCCGTTAACTTAATTGCTATTTCGGTTAATCATTGAGCTAATACCTCATGTTGATCCCATTGTTTGTAAAGAACAGTTCATTTAGTTTCACATATACAAGGATCCTGTAAACTTGATTGATAAATGAATACAAGACTGGCAGCTCGCGCATATGATATACTACTAGCACTACAATAAAACTTTTTTGCGAAATTTGATATTTTTATATCATGTTATGTTACGTATTTCATAGATATGAAATTTCAGCGCAACTTCAACACCCTGGGGCTTCTCAACAAGTGTATAGTTTTATTATTTGTTTATTGGTGCAAATTGGGAATGGCTGTTGGGAGTCTATACCCGTATACTAACTCTAAAAAGTTCCAAGCAAATAATACATCCCGCTGCTGATATTTCGAAAAAATAGAATCGCCGAGTAAATAATAGACGGATTTAAAAGTTTTAATTTTTACATGTTTTGGAAACATGTGCAATAGGCCATAGTTGTTTTTTACGAATCAACAAATTTTGTTTGAAAAATACATGAGCATTCAACATTTTATACATCGAACCATATCAGAATTAGCACAATCCTATTCAGTCAATAATACTCTATTTAAATGACAAAATCGACATTTTTTTTCATCATTCCACTATTATCTCATTCCAAATCTGCTTTTGCGTTTTGTATTTCGCTTTTTTTATTATGATAAATCTAAAATTAAAATTAATTAACGTGTTTTTCCCATGTATTTAGTGAAATGCATGATTAGTGATGGGGAAACCTCAATGCAGTCTAAATTTAGATTTGGATTTAGAGTGATGGATGAATGCATTGCATAATATTTGTAAATCAAATTACCATCTTTGATTGATGTTACGATTTACGTTTACAGATTTTGTAAATGGAATACACAAAAATGTAATTCCAAAGTGAAAAACTAATTATTTTTAAAAGTTATGAAAACAAATGTAACTTTTATTTAGAGCTTAAATTAAAAAGATGTATCACACACACATATAAAACTCATCCTTAAATAATCTTCTTTATTTTTTTTTTTTCAAAATTACAATTACCAGCAACTATTATTATAAAATTTAGAAAATATAAAGTTATAAAATAAAATAATTGCAATATGTAACATTTTTTTGATCGTGTTTCGAAATCTTCAACTCACACTTTTGAAAAATTTCAATTGAAATTTTTTAAATATTATCTTCCCTTTTTGTATGCGAAGAGTAAGATACATTGTTTCATCAAACCAGGTCCTTTTTTTTATTTACCTACTTTGAAAATTAAAAGCATGTTAAATAAACGAATTTCACAAAAATAACAACTTTATCCCATTTTTGTGTACTCCTGTCAGTCAAATGTAAAATTTTTCGCTTAAAATCTTTTTGTTTGTTGTATTTAAACAGACTTTTAATGCAAATGACTTTTGTTTGGAGAAATTACATTTCTACAAAAATAATTGGAGAGAGAGAGAGAGAGAGAGAGAAAATTGAAATCGATAAATAAAAATCGCAGCCGGATTTGAAAGCGGGGATTCAGAAATATCAATAGAGAAAGGCGAGATATTTTAAAGTCGACTTTTGTTAATTCCAAAAGGTCGCAATAAAACATCAAATTAAGCTCTTAACTAGGAGCCCCAGTCAAAGCCAAAAACTATAATCATTTATTTTGTTAATGTAGAAGCCATACAACAATACTCTTGAGAACAAGTGGATGAAATAAATCAAACACAATGATTCGCACCGCACGAGAATATGCCCGCGTGGGTTCTTTCCTTCACTCACGTGAATTTCACCGCCACCATTCGATCTCTCAACAACTCATACTCTAAACAAACATCCCTCGGCAATTAAACAATAGGAACTAACCCAAATGGGATGGCCACGCATAATTAAATAAGGGCACTAACATAAGGGAAAGGATACAGGCACCCACCTTTATCTGCCACACCAAAATTTAGCATTCACTGTTGATCGTCAAAATATTTTTAAAGTATCATTTCAAATATTTGTTTATATAACAAATACGCTTTAATTAAATTATCCCATTTTCCCATTAAACTGATACAATTTCGCGTCAAATTTTACAATAATAAACGTTTAAAGTGGTAGTTTTTTGCATATCAATTTTAGGCGTGATAATATATATTTCCCTAAAACATATCAACCCTCTGCAAACATTTGCACTCATTTAATAGACCAATGTTATGATTACTGTCATTGCGCATACGTAGAATTTTAATCCTGTTTCGATTTATACATTATATATTCCTAACAAGTGCTTAATGAAGCATATTGTGTTTTTGTATTATCAAGTGAGATTAAAAATATTGTGATACTGAATAAATATCAATATGTATTTACGGTTAGAATTGCCAACTTCCCCTTGATCATTGCCCCAGATCATATAGACATTACCACTTGATAAATCTGGATGTGGATCTTTAATAAATATTTGATTATGAAAGTTACTATATTTAGTGGTTTTATTACTTTTACTATCTTGTGTCTTTAAAAGAAAAAAAGATAAGTGCAACTATTTTATTTATTAAAGGTTGTAAATTTTACAGTAAGCAAATAGAAATATAAAAGAAAATTAAAGCGTTTACATAAAAATTTAAATTTCTAGAAATTCAACGTGATTAATCGTGTCGAAGTGTAACAGTTAGAAAGAATTCATCAAAATATTACAAAAACATTATAATTTGAAATTTTCAACATTTCAACTAATAAATATTTTAATAATGACAACTCAGTTTTATAAAATTTCGATGTGTCATGAAAGGTGTGAAATCATCAATTATTTGTTCACATTATTCACATTCGTATATGGAAGAAGTAATATTGTAATTACATCATTGTTTTTATTTTCCCATTAAACACTTTTATGAGTTATTTACAGTTATGTCAATTTTTATTTGTTTGCTCATACTTTACAACATTTTATAATGGATTAAAGTTTTTATCAATAAAAACATTGAAGCCTTTATATTACAAAAAAAAGGACTTAGATATACTAATGAAATATTCTATCGTATAAAATTTCATTAAAGTCACTTCAATTTTATCAAATTAAGTTCGTTGAAAATTACGGTTCATGTACCTAAATTATCAACGTTGAGTTAATATACCTATATATTGAAGCTCAGCGAGTGTAATTTCAATGTCACAGAGTATATATAAACTTTTCCACGATTTCCCACCAAAGTATAATGTAATTAACCCCACCTGCGAGTTATATCCACCAACTACAAAATACTATTGCTAATTTCAAATTCACAACTTTAACTTTTAATTAGTTCACTATTTAATTCAAAACTTCACAACTACAATATTCCATTTAAAGTAATTTATATCACGTATCTATATCAAATTGTCAATTTAAACAGAGTTGGTTTAAATCATTTTATTCATTAGTTATTTCATAGTCACAAGAAAAAATCAATTGACATTCATTCAAACTACACACTTTTTTCATCGATACTTTTGTTTAACTAAAAATATTTAACGTGTTCTAAATTGCATTCATAATTAAAAAAAAAAAGAAAAATAATGATAACATTTGCGAAATAAAGGCTGCGTTTATTTAATTATTTGTTTTTATTTACATTTTTATATAAAATAATGAAAATGTTTAATTTGTTCTGTAACGTAAATAAAATTTTATATTATTAAATTTTTATATGAATAAAAGGTAAATATATATTACTAAATAATTTGTTTGTTTTACAGTTATTTTTAATTTTATTTTTAGTTTGATTGATTAACAACGAAATTCCAATTTCATGAAATTTTGTTAAATAGAGTGGAACAATTATTTCGGAAATTATTAAAATCGAACATGATATCAAGCAAACTTGCAATTAAATTAAATTTTTTAATTTAATTTCTGGAATTCCAAAAATAAATGCTGCAGATTTTAATATAAATAAAATAAATTAATTGATGGAAACGGTAAACTAGTAAAAACTGAATTTGAGAGAAATATTTAAATTATTATATATAATTGATAAAATTGTTGTAATTTAATTTCAAAAATATAAAATAGTAAATAAATGTTAACATTCCATGAATAATTTATAATGAAAGAGAATGCGTATGCTTTTTGTTATTATTACGCCCGCACTTTGTGATCTCAAGCAAATATTTAGATTCTAATCAAAGGAACTTTAATTGAATCTAATCTACGTTAAATAAATAATAGAAATTGAGAATTTATTTCCTGATCCAATCAGGATTACAATTGACTGGGGGTTGGGACGACATTTAAAATTTATTCTGTCTGGCGCTTGCAAGAAAGAAGTTACTACTGGCAGAAACATGTTCGGGGAATTATATGCCGGAACTATTTTTTCCCAATGTTTTCCCAGTAAAATGCTTATCATAAAATGCACGTTCCTTATTCCCAATGCAACTGACCTCTTCACATCTAAGGGAATTATCTACAAATTCAAATTACTCATGCGTATATTTAACATGAAACCAGCAATCTACCCTCAATAGAAAATCTTTCTCGAAGTCGAATGTTTGCTGCAATATTAATGTAATGAAATAACCTTCATCAAATTTCAAAACTTAGATCTTCTCGTATTGACATATCTTGAAAAGTAAAATAAAAAAATTAAAAATAAAATCTACTTTTTAGATTCATTTGATATAGTCAACCAAAGTTTCTATTTTGCAAATAATATGCGAATTGATTACAAATTTGATGATGATGACTTTTCAGATTATATATATTGATAACAAACAGTTCCTGATTGAACAAATACCAGCAATTTTGGAATACAATGCTCGTTTGAAATTAAATTAAAAATTAATTATATGTAAATGGACTAAAATTATACAGGCTAAATTAATTAGAATATCATCAAAATATATTCAAATATACTATATACATTTTTTAATTTAAGTAATTATTACAATAATAACTTAATTATATTAATTATGGGTATAATGATGAAGGTGGAGTGGTGAAAATGTTTTTTTGATTACGGGAATTATGAAATATGATTTGTAAGCAAATAGCATAACACTAGTAAGCGCATTATTTACTTCCTTTGTACACAAAACTTAATGAGACGGAGATAATCTAAAACTTTTTATAAATTCTAATAACTACAAAAATGCTTTTCGATTAGATTATTCGACATAAATTTAAAAAAAATAATTATTGCTATTTTTTCTTACTTTTTCAATTCTAATTACACTTTTCTTCATAAAACGTGACAACCAGACAAATATAACAAAAATAGTAATTAATATGTCAAGAGTAATTATTTGAACTTTGGGATTTTAGGAAATATTTATATCTAAATTGTAGTTTATAGCTGATTTTCGAGGAAATATATTGCTTCCATCTCTAGTTATAAACTAACAAAATAAATTGAGTCGATAGGGTTGTATCAATCGGATAATGGTAGATAACTCTATAACAGCTATATTTCGCGAATTGAAATAGAAAGGAATTATAGATATTATCAGTAAATCTGTAGTGTGCTAAAACCCACAAATATAAAAACCAACCGTTTCGATTTAAAAATTCCAACGAAATAGTCTTCGGCTTATTTTTTTATGCGGAACGTTATTTTGATACTCGTTTGTAAAAATCTTCATACAAAGTTAGATTTTACGGCCAATAATAAAAAAAAATTCATTAAAAATTCAGCAGTCCCTCTTTTAATGAAAACACAAATAATAAAAATTCTAAATGCTCCTCCCATAACAAAACTCTTTAATTATTTCAGCCGCAAATTTTTTAGTTGGCGATTCGCTTTGTTAAAAACGTTGAAAACATTAAGTGAAATAGTTTAAAGAAGTGATAAAGCATTAAAAATCCAATTTAAGATCGCGGCGGAAATTCAATTCGAAATGATCCCGCATGAAACTTCGATAATACTTTAGGATTAAACTAAATAGGGCGCGAATTGGAATGTGCACAAGAGCGTGCATCTAATTTCATTCGTTCGAATTGTCCTCTGATTAAAAATTAATTATAATATGGAGTTGTTTCTGTAGTTTTACTTTGCGTGTTAACTAAAAGGAATTATTAATGTTAAGGAAATGTATAGAGGTGCTACTGAAATGCATCATATCTTTGATCATGGTTAACTTTGAAAGTAAAACCGCGGAATAGAGATAGTTGTAATGCATAAATCGGTTTTCTTAAGGGTATCCATCTTATATCCTTTAACGCAAACGTAAATAAAAATTTGAAATATATGAAAAATTGTTCGCTACGCAATGCATCGCTATTGTAATAGTGCGACAATATTTACAAACAGCATAAGCTCACTCCTGTTCAAAGTTTGGAGTTTATCATCAATTCCGACTGTTTATATTTATACGGGGCATACATTATTCGTTCGCCCGGTTCGACAATTCCATATAAAGCTCACCCTATTTGCATATGTTGTACGTAATTAAATGATAAAGGTTGTTTATTGCTATACAATTTGTATAATTTATTTTTGTTCCCATAAGCTTACACAACACTACTGAATCCCAAAGCAACAATTTCATTAATTCAATCATAATTTGAATAACTTATCACACTATCTAAGCAGAAGACGTTTTATCACTTTTTTGTTAGTAACATTTAAATTTAATAAAAATTTGTGTAAAAATTGAACATCAAAAATTATTAATCATGGATTTTTAAATATATAAGTTGAAAAAATTTCATTGAGAATATCAAAAAATAAGACTATTAAAAAAAAAACAGAAAAATAAATATGAAAATAAATTATTTAAAATATGTACATGTGTTGATATTGAAATTCTATTTATGGCATAGAGTACAGCAATAAGTTTGAAGGATGTTCAGTGTCGTATGTAAATGATATGAGAGACTACAAGCATATTTTCAGCAATATGACTAGTTTTTATAAAGCTGCAAAAATGTAATGGTATTATATAAACATGGATGTTATTTAGCGTTGTTTTGTATTTTTAAATTTCCTTTGTCTGTAAATAGCTAGAATTCCTCATCAGCAGTTTTTAATTAAAATATTGAAATATTATTCTAGTTAATAATTTACCGCATATAATCAACATGACTCTTCTAATTTGAAAAGTTTGCTGCATTGTTCAATGTTTCAATGGTCTTTAGACCACATATAGGTTGTGTCTAGTAGGATCTTCATCGTGGACTACCGCGTACGTTTTAGGACAGATGGTTGGGGTAGAATGAGCGGTATTCCGGGCCAGAATAGCGCGATAAGTATTGAATTCCTGCAATGTCCTGTATTTCCGCATCGACACATGTATTTTCGGAGGCGGCGCGCCCAAGTCCCAGACCCATACCCAGCCGCGGCAAGGCAACGGCAGCGGCGGCTTCCATCAATCTTGTTCTCTGTCATGGACCATTTATCTCCGTATTTTTCGCCTGTCCTTGCGCTTTACCTTGCAACGCACCGTTCCTAGCTTCACTTCTTCTATCATATATGTTTCTTTCCCTTTGTCTTTTTTCTGTCTGGGGCTATTTGCCTTTGATTCACTCCTATTTATTCATAACCCCAAATATACCTTAATTATTTCCTTAATTTTTATCCCACAAATTTAATAAATTAAGATCAATCCGATACATTGCAACTATAATGCAATCAAAATCAGGATTCGATACCACACCTGCTTGTTAACATCACCTATCACTTTATATGGCATAATTTAATTAAATTTCAAATATAGCTGCTTTAATGCAGCTTTATAACTTAATAACAAAGAGACGAGTGATGAAACGCATGCGCCGCTGTAGTAATAAAACTTTTCTGTGTCTAAATATAAATTATATTACAATGATTTATGCTAATGGGTACATAACTAAAATAACCCCATTTATATCACTTCTCGATTTAACAGTATATAATATTTTCCAGGGTTAAAAAATATTCCAATAAACATTGCATTATTAGATAATAAATCTAAAATAGCAAATATGAATTGGGAATAAAATGATATATTTCAATCTTCATGATAAAAGAGGTGGAACATCAGAAACATCTTTACATATTCACTCACACGCACTTTTAAGAAACATGGGAAAAAAGAAAACCCCGTTACAATTTTCATCTCTAGAATGGGATTGATGTCATTTTGTTTCTCTTAAATTCGATAAAAGTAATAATAATAAAAAAAAAACGAGCAGTTCGATATATCAATATTTTTCCGATAGCAAGACGATACAGAAATATAGTTTTTAAAAAGACAGTGAACTTTTGAGAAGTTTATGATTAATAAACTGCATTCATCTTTAAATTATTGAAAATTATGTCTACTAAAGCGTTCCACCGTAACAGCGCTAAACTTCACAATTCTTTGGACAAAAATTATTGGAATCTAGTTGGAATGTGCTACCACTCCCATCATACAGCCCCAACTTTACACCCTCGGATTATTACCTATTTCGCTCTCCTCAAAACCCTTTACCTGAGAAAAACCTTCTTTACAAATAAGAACGTCAAAATGTATCTAGAACAGTTTTTTTTTTCTGGAAAAGATTTTAAGGTAAAGGGATAATAGAATTACCTGAAATACATTGTTAATTAAAATGGAAAATATATTACAGATTATTCTTCTTTACATTTAAAAAATGCTCTTTTTTTATAATAAGAAACCGAAACAACTTTCCACACAACCCTATACCTAGTTTGCTAAAGTATTTTTGTTTTTATAGTTGCGAGTAATTCGTTTGAATCGAAGTTTTTAATTCTCTCTCAGCAAAATTTTTTACTAGCACGAATATATTGTACAAATCTTTGTTCGAAGAACCAATCAAGCAGAATCATCGTAACACTCTATTTACTCTAACTTTTGGACACAACTTGTAATTGCATTATCAGCTCCAAGTCTTATTGCTCAACAAAATGAAACAGAAATAACAGTTTTTCACAAAGAAAAAAGAATATGAATTATTTAATTAGTTAACCTCTTTTGTAAACTTGATATTAATGATTTATGTGCTGCGATATTTTGGTTGTCATCCGTTGTTCTAAAGTTGTATAAATGTGTACAATCGATCACAAAGAACTTTCAATAAAATAAATTGCCCTAATTAGTTATGTGTAATGTTTAAAAATAAGAAAGAGACCAATAATTATGTCGTGTCTGTCTAAAATAATAAATAATTGAAATCCATAAATGTCATTTGATAATTGATTTTGTGTAACGCAAAAGCTCTATATTTCTATTTTTATAATGGACCTAATCAAATTAATGTATTTATTGATGGTTTGGTGTATTTGACGGCATGCGCGATGGTGAAATATTATAATTGAAATACAAAATATTATTAAACGGAGAAAAAAAATTTGGTAGTCCCAATTTATATCTGATATAGGATATATCCCCACACCTAGTTAAAGTTTTGTTTTCACATAATCGAATTATCGCAAAGCCAGGAAAACTAAACGTAACCTAGAGGATTACATAAGGGATTAGAGTGGGGGCGTACGCTTGATGTCCTTTCAAACCAGCACGCAGTCTATAATAAATATTTTTCGAGGGTGACACATGCCACGTGCAAGCATGTTGATGTTTGCATATCGGCGGTCACCCCAATTTTTTGAATTGGCCCAAAGATCACCACTAGATAACAGCATTCAACCCCACTTTAAGAGGTCGTACTAATATTTTCATGAATATATTTGCGCGCACGATGGAAAAATCGAATGTCTAATCGCGCTCTCTTGTTTTACAAGATAATGGAATTTATTGCTCACAAAAACTGCGTCCTTACACAAATCTCTTTTTTTATCTTGCACACGCCACACCCAACTAATAAATCCAATGGGCGATACCACACGCGCACATTCATACAAAAATACAAAATTTCAATTCAATTAATGAATACAAAAGGGTATTACCACCCCTATAATTATATCAGGATTAGGGTTAATGTGTATGCACGTAAAGTTGGATAAATTCTGTTGACACAAATAAGAAGAGTCTCGTGTGAATGTGCTCTGCACGAATAAATGAAATACATCAAGGAAGACAGTTGGACAGTTGACCTAGGATCTAAAGAAAACTCGCACCCTTGCGATAAGACAAGAAATTAATTATAACTCCTTCCGGATTCGTGACGCTTTTTCATTTTTTTATATCCCCTATTGCTTTGTTCTCAACATATTTTCAAATTCATTAATGCTAATAAATTTTGATTAATTTTCCGTGATACAAAAAAATTTTTAAATCGAATTTTAAGCTGATGTGAAGATAGGCGAGTCGGTACATCGTTTTGCAATTTTATCAACCTCTTGTGCGACTGCAAATATTTTATAGGAAATCCGTTAAGGGATTTCCACTACGTACCTACAAAACAAATGACTTAAAGTCATGCCTTGAGTTGGCATCGGTAGACAGTTGACAGAAGTATAACTAAAAGATCTATTCCCTATGGTCTTCGACAGTCTTATCGCTCTATCAATTTGAATAATCTTTATGGATGAGTAACCATGGATTTAGATAACATTTCCTACCTTTAATTTTACTAAACTCTTATTTATATAACGAATTTAAATCTCAACAATCTCTAATTCTATTATTATATTAATCTTAATAAAAATATATATTTTAATTTTTATTGGATAAATGGGACCATTATTCCCAAAGCAATTAAATGAAAATATTTTTCAAATTGTGCTGGAACATATTTATTTAATTGCCACGTATGAATCTACTTTTTTGTTCCCACAATGAGGATAATCGATATATAATGTCCACGCAAGAGCTGCAGAGTTAATTTTTGTGGTAAATATAAATAATTTATAGAATGGATAATTATCCAGTGCATCACAAGTTAATTTTATGATTAATTGCATACAATTATAGAATCGAATATTTATACAATCTCATTGTAATTGCTAAAATATATAGATCATATGGTTATTACATTAACATACTTATATTATCATTTCCATATTCATATCTTTTATTTTCGGTTTGTATATCTTTTATTGTTGTTCTTTATGTGTATGTGGCACCAACCAAATGCAAAGCTCCCAGATGATGCCGAATAGACGAAACTAGTTGTAGATATCATTATATATTTAAAATTTGTTAAATAAAGTAGAAATTATTATCGCTGTTAACAACGAACACAAAGAAAAAGTGAAACATTTCTTTCATATATATTGCATATTATATTTATCCGAGATGGAATTACGATAGGAAATAAACAAGTAAATTTAATAACTTAAATTGCATAAGATGAAGCGTTCGGTGAAGAGAAATTCTATAAGGAACAGTGGAGTACTTAGAAGTTTTGATGTGTTAATCAGAGAGGAAATAATTTCTGTAAATCGATAATGACTAAATAATGGGGTAAATAATAAATTGATCTAATTAATTTTCGTTTAACGTCAATCAGTCTTAAGAGCGAGGCGGGTATTAAAATAGATTTCATAGGAGGTAAATATGCATGTGCTTCTAACACTATTACAGCGAAACATTCGAAAATGACATTTGGGTAATTCTAAACAGCTCAGGAATGAAATTAGGTAGATAAGTTACGAAATGAAATATGCAAGCACTAAAAGTTGAACTCGTAACATAAACAAGCTATGGAGTAGATTGAATTATATTCCTAGACATGATTATGAAAACTAATTACGTTAAGTGATTAAGTGTCTAGTTAGTAATGGTATCGTTTTTGTTTCAGGTAACGCGTGGAATTGGTGCCAAGAAGGTGGTGATTGTTGTATCTTTCAAGAAAGTTAATCTTTTTTATTATAAATGTGTTTTACTAAATCAGTCTTCCTAATTGGGTGTAGGGGCATCCAGCTATGGTTATTAACACTAACAATTGTAGTTATAAGACGGAAACCGATATAAATAATCCTTACGTGAACGGGCGTAGTGTTTATTATAAACCATCTGAGTTACCCCAGACGTATAACAATTCTTGGTACGTGCGGGAAGCGCCAGAAACGAGTAATACATATGGCTCAGAAGGGACAGCTCCGAGTAACAAACAAGATGCTCCATGTTGTGGATGTTTACCTTCTGAGTCTGAATCTACCATGAGATACAACAACGGGCCGCAGTCCGCGGCCAGTATGGTCGCTTCTTATGGGGTATATCACGATGCCGGTTTACGATCCGAAGAAGACGAAGACGGTTTCATTCCACGTGCAAACGCGTATCACGGTGTTGTCGTTAATGCTACTGGAAACGCAAGTGTATTAAGGACAGAAGTTGCAAATACTAATAGTGCTCCAGAAAGTGACACTTGTGGATGGTGTGTTGCTCCTCCACCTACCACTTCACCAGCTGAGGAGTCATGCTGGGTCTCCTGGTGCAAACCAACGATACTTCTACTAATACTTGTGCTACTAATCATCGTGTTTGTACTAGTTTCCGGCATCCTACTCTACTTTAATTGTACGTGATTGTACTAACCAAATGCATGAGCATGTGCTTGATAATTCAAGGTGTCTATAAAATCTCAATCCATCTTGAATAATAATTAAGTTAATTTCCCTTATGTTCAATTCTGATATAAAAAAATTGTCGACAAATTTGCAGCATTATCGAATAAGATAAAACCATTAAAATTACAAAACCTGAAGGATTAATTAATATGATGAATATAATTTTAGTAATAACTTTATTTTTTATAACATTATTTTGTACATTTATTTACAATTCCAAAAAATTTCCTACTAATTCAAATCATAGCCAGTAGGTGAAAAACAATTTCCCAAACTCTGAGCGATTCACAAAAAAAAACTATTTTAATTTTGAGTGAAACGAGTTTTATTGTTTGGGGACACAATAAATAGTTTATATTATTGTCAAAAACGCGGTTCCTATAGTTTTAGGAGATATTATAATTCAATTCAATAATTTGTATTGACGTCAAAATTTGATTGAAGTTTTATAGATACCTTATATTATAAACTTAAATTCAATACACACATCTATTTGAACAATTAAAATCAATACTACATACGGCAATTTCATACCTTATAAATCACCGTTAACATGTGATTTTTCTATTAGCTTGACAGTTAAATGGATTTATTTCGTTATAAATACTTTTCTGTTTTTCTTTTAAAATTTGCCAGTAATAATTCTAGTGAAATAATATTTCTTAATGAAAAAACAGAAAGAATAAAAGATTACCAAACAAACAGTCTTCTGTAGGTAGAATTGAATATAATATTTGTTATTGTTTGAGAAATGACATTAATATACATTTATGGAGAATGTGCTTATTATTTTTATTTAAGTTGCCCTGCAGCTCCTTTTTGACATGCATTAAATTATCCAGGAAATAAGAAATATTTTGTAAACATGCTATTTCTGGGAAATATGAAACTAAAGATAAATACGTTTTGCATTACAGAATTAAAAATGCAGGTGCGTTGTCTTTTTAAAAGAAAATTGAAAATATAAAAGGCACTCTATAGAGACAAGTAAATGCTTTTGCGGTTCATTACCATTTAATATTGTGACTTTTAAATTTGCATATTGTGAAACGGTAAATTGTATTGAGATTCCCGTATTTTTCTATTTAATTTCATTAATTCCGCTATTAGATTGACAAATTAATTATATTCATAACATTCAGTCTCAGTTATAAATAGTAAATTTTGATGGAGATTTGAAATAAGTAATTAGTTAAAGTATCTGACAGTTGCTTAAAAACTAAATTATAAATTTCTGAAAATACTATTTTCATTCCTATAAATTTTTGCCTGGATTCTGTACAATATCCTCAGTTCTGTTATACCATGCGGAAAGTCGTACTAGTCTCTAAAAACTTTTGCACAGAATTAGTATAGTCTTAATTATAAATATCAACATTAAAAATTATGTTCGCTTAATCCCTTTTATTCATCCCGCATTTGCGTTATGTTGACTGTTGTATTTTATTTGCATCAGCATCATTTTAATTATTTGAATTCGTGTTCTTATCCGTATAAAATAGGATCCGCGGCTCTATGCATGTTATGTAAACATGCGTTAGCAAAAGTTGGCAAATACTAGTTCAAATTATCTTCTAGTTCACTCACACAAACATACGATTCATTATTAATAAGATTGGTCTTATATATGTTCATAATAAAGAAACAAATTATCTTGAAAGCTTATTACTACAACTTTTGTAAAATATCGAACGGAAAAAGAATTTCCAATATAAAAAGAAGTAGATTGATGTCGACTTACAAGAACTAAATCTTATAAACACTATACAGAAATTAAAAATAGATTTGTTAAAATGTCACTCTTCAGCATTTTCACTTAAGAGAAACAATCTATCTTGTATTATCAATTATTACAGTATCGTTCAATTGCTAGATGGAACTGAAACTCTGAAACTGTAGTAAGCCCCTGCACGTCAAGTTTATTTTTAAATCAATTCACATTCCATTTTATTATAATAAAAAAATACAGGACAATTAACTATTTATTAATGCACGTGTCTTGTTTATGATTAATGTTTTAATAATGTATGGACACCAATATAATTTATAAGGTTGCATGTATGGAAAATGATACAATCACTACGAAGGAAATCATTTCAATTAAAATGGAAAAGAATGTATCGATTTATACATAAATTATTGGAATTTGGAGCAATAAACCGAGAAATAAAAATACAATTTGTATAAAAAGAACTTTCGGATTTTATATATGTATTTTTGGGTATTTATCAAATAGATAACTACTGAAGTAATAAAATTCGACTGAAATTATCGACATTCTGCAATGATTATAAAAGTTTAATGTTATTCATTTACGTGTTTCATGTCAGATTGTCACACACTATTCTAAATCTAGCAACATTACCGGTATGCTCATTTATTATTAATAAATAAACATTATAGAAATTATATGAATGTATATCAATTTATAATAAGGATCATTAATTATTTTAAACACACCGAATACTTTTTAATCAATTTAAATTAAGGAAGCAATTTATGACAACATAACAAAGCGAATTCTCTTTTTTTAGATTATTTCCAATCCTAATAAATATTAACCGAATTGAAACATAATTATTAATCATGTAATGTCTAAATTAGTGATGAGATAAATATTTTTAATTAATGAACCTCGAAATTACAATCAATCTTTTTATTAGTTAAGTCAACTACTTTTATAGGTCCGTTCATACTTTGACAGTGTAGACAAGTAGCAGCTAATAATTTAATTAATTTCACCAACAAAGTTAAATAGCTTACAATTTTATAAAATTTCAAATGTCACAACTTATTTTTAATGAAATAATTATTTACTAACAAAATAAAAAAATATTTTATGAAATATAGTAGTAAAACGATGAAAATTTTAGCTTCTGGCCTGTCTTCTCGACGGCCCAAGTTGGGCCAATATATTGGTCGCCACGATGACCACCATAAACTGGTTGATTTTGTCGTGCATCCTTACCTTGTCCTACTATATGGGCTAAACTGATGAGTGAGATTGGGTGGTAACGCCACCTCGTCCCTGTAGACTTTGATGCATCGTGAAACATTGCTCCCGAAGCTATTCTTCGCCAACATTACTTCCAACTTCCACCAACATCAGCAACTATAATCCAATGTCCCTTTTCACGATGCTGATGGCTTGTATTTGCCCAACTTGGGCCATCGTGGACAGGGGCCTTAACAAATTTTCACATGTATTTTCTATGCAAAAAGAGTTTTTTTTATACATTCCTCACATTTGCGCATAATGTGGTTCCATACAATCTCTTGCTTTGAAAGTTATAATTAATATAAGGCTTTTGAAGTAATTCCAAAACAGAAACCAAATTCGAAACCTTGCGACTGTCAATTTTCAGCGATGGGGAGAAAGAAGATTTAAGTCCTTTGAAGAGTTAAATTTGTGGAAACATTCTTTCTTGCGGAATATATAAGAGGAGGGGAGTTGGTGGTTAAACAAGTGAATATTAAACTTTACTAACCGCAAAAGTAATTTAGATGTTGTTTTTGCATAATCCTTGAAACCGGAATAACTTATAAATAAGAGCATGCGACCTGCTTGAGGTACTTGAAGGGTATCTAATGCATAGGCGCGCCGGACTGAATTTTTTATAAAGAATATTCTAATGAGGGGGATGTTTGAATGTTCGTTATATAACTTTTTCTCGTTTATTTTTTCGGGGAGATGACGCGGTATGTGCGAGCCTTTTTCCCTGGGCGTAAAATAAATAATTAAATTTGCATTAAAGCTACACATGCATGAGAAAAGAATATTTGAATTCGGTATGAGGGATTTATTTTATGCCATGTGTAAGTGGCCCCATTGGAAATAAACCCCTACGGTTTTATGCCATTTATTAACATTAGCGGCAATATTTACTGCAACAGTACAGCACAAATTCATAGTATCTTTATGTATAAATGATACCATAGTCGTGTGTACATTTTATAAAGCTTTGTATCTGCTTCATGTTATAAACCGTAATAGGATCACACTCTATATTACAATTTCGTTTTGTGTGGGAATAGTTCAAATGCTTCACTATTTATTTCAGTTACAATTCTCACACTCTGCTTATTTATTAAAATACTGATGCCGCTGTTCCATATTATACCATTAGAGATACACATTCCAATGAAACTAATACTTCATTTAATGAAATTTAATCATTTTAGCTACAAAATAAAATAAATCAATCCCTTTTTCAATTACAGCTTTGGTAATTCAATGAAATTTAAACACAAATTTTTAAATAAGTACTAAGGTTTCTATTAATTAATAAATTTTTTTATAAAACTACACATTGTCTATGGATTCACTTACGGCGACTTTTATTTCAACCGTATTATTGTAGGAACAAAACCTTTTTGTTATATTCCGCACATTAAAATAGTAAAAATATTCCAACAAAGAAAAGTTATCTAATATTTAATATTTTTTTTGCAAAAATAAATTACGATTTTCTTTCAGATAATATCAAGAATCTCATTGTAATTACACCATGTAACATTTTAATTCCCCTTAAATCTGTCATTCTTTTTTCTATCATTTTAAGTCTCCTTCTAGGATTTTTTATAGATACTAAAAATTTCATACAGTGTCTTGTATGAAACTAAATATTTTAAAATGATTTAAACAGATTCCATAGCGTTTTACAAACTACTAATTTTGATTTCTGACAAATACAAATAAAAATTTATTTACTTTTTGTCCATTTATTTTATTCTCACGATTCCTACGTTTTAATGCATTATTCATGCAGGAACCAATTTTTCAATGTCGCATAGTATAAAATTTTATAATTAAAATGAGTTAGCTCCCTTGTGTGCATTTTTGGGGGAAAGGTTTACTGATGCTTGTTGAGTTTTACTTAGCAATAATTTACTGTAAATTCACTAGAAATTTATTATTTAATTCACACGCTTTGTTGTTTAGATATTAAAATTCTATGCAAATTACTACTCGTACAAGAACAGTGTTAATACATTTGTTTTTAGAAGTGTTCGCCTGCTCTCATAAAAGCTGCATATAATCACCTGTGTGTGGTCCTGCACAGAACTTTTAAAGCAACTTTGTTTGCTAATATTGAATTTAAAATTAACAAAAAGCATCCTAGTATCAAATATAAAATTGATGAAGTTTCGACAATTACTTTAAAATCAATAAGAGGTTCAATAAATTCTTTTTTAAATGTTAATATTTAGTGGCGCATTGTAGGGGGTGGCGTCGCATAAAAAGGGGGCGCCGTTAACTTTGGCACATATCCAAGTCATACGTAATAGACAAAATTTACTAATGAAAAAAACTACTCTTTAAATATATTTCAAATTTAATTTAATGCCGGCTTTAAAATACAAACTAAGGGGCGGGCTAATTAAGTTACAGCCGGTGGGTTTAAATCTTAATTTAAAATATTATAATTTTATGTGGCAGAGTCGAAAATGTAATTTCGCTTTTGAGGTAATTTAGGAAACAAATGACTGATGCACCACCGAGGGCTATTTTTATGTGTTTTTAATGCTTCCTCATGTTCTCGGGGTTAATATTTAATACTAAAAAAAAACTGATGCACGTGCATGTATGTTGTAATATGTTAAAAATAGATTTCATAACATTAAAGGCGTTAATTAAAGCTTTATTAAGGATTCATGAAAAACATTAAAATTTCAGCAACATTTTTATAAAGAATATTTTAAGGCTAATTAATTTATGTTCTCATCAAAAAAATTTAATTTGCCATTATGGCCAAATAAATCAGGCAACAATGAAAAATTCTGCTTTGCAGGAAATATATTTTTTTATTTTAACGCACCAGATCATAAAACATTAATTATTATAAGTTAAAGTCCGGAACTACAACACTGAAAAAAAAATGGATACGAATAAGTTAAAAGACAAAATGTAGAGACCTATTATAAAAAAATTTGAAAATGCAACAAGTGCAGATACAAGATTACCGAAATTATTGTAACTGTCTAAAAATAAAATTTTGATGAATTTTTACGTTTTATGATCTCCGGATCTCAAAAATGTAAGTTTTACAAAAGTATGAAAATATCTACAACTCAAATTTTCCATTGGCTATTGCGGAAACCAACCTCTTCCCAATTGGACTTCATTTTGATTCAAAAATGGTACATGTAAGTTGACGAAAGTATTTAATTTTGGCCTGTAAAAATTGTATTTGTCGCTCTATAGTCTGCATAAAAGTGAAACCGAACTATAAAATTGAAAATGGATTTTCTCAATCATTTGAAGGATTTAGAAGCTACGAGTTTCCTTGGGCAATTGGCTTTACATTTCTGCCCTTAAAATGGAATTTAAAACTTTGAAATTTCGAAAAATTTCATGGAACTTTTTCGAGCAAAAATTAAAAATTTAAAAAATTCAAAAATTAATGCATTACTGCGTTACAGTTTCTGTTAGCTACTGCGGAACCCATCCGCTCCGCAATTGAACTTTATTTTAATTCATAAATGATACTTAGATGAAATTAATTTCCATTATTGAGAGATCAGAGCTTAAATTCCAAGTGCCACTAAAACCAAATGAAAGTAGCGAAAATACCAAATTTTCTTTTCGCCACGAAAAATCACCTTGCCTTATAACTTCTTCTTGAAGAAAATCGTGTATTGTTATTCAAATATTAACTCTTTCTAGAAAAGCATGCTATTTATTCAACCTTGTCCAAGTAAAAACGAATATTAAACATTTATTTATAAAATAATGATAAATTCGATGTTGTTGCAGAAAATGCATTTCCATTATAAGCAATTGACTTTTTTTGAGTTACCATTAGAAGAAAATTTCTAATATTATCGATAGAATTGGAAAGAAGAAGGAAATTACAATCACATTTATGAATTGATTTTTCCATTAGTTATAAAAACTTTGTTATAAATTGAAACAAAATAATATTTCATTTAAATTTTGTTTGTTTTGTCTGTAGGATTTATTTGATAAAAGTTAAAAATAGACACATAAAAAGCAATTATGTAAAATGTAGTAGTGACGATAATTAAAATAACATTAACTTTTAATGAAATGTGTTAATATTTTAGAGAGATATATCGATTGAGTAATAAATATTGGGGAGTGAAAGAATTGCGATTAATTATGCTAAAATGCGGCATTGGATGTTTTAATTCATGATATAGCGGGAAAGGCGCGTAAGTAATGTAATGTATGGTGGAATTGGGTTACGGGAAGTGAAGGTATTTGTAGTTGCCTGCTCCATTAGCATCGATCAGAAACATAAGATTCCAATTTCATTAAATAGTTACTCATATGCTGGAATACTCAGTATTTATGCTCTGTATATATTCCTTGGTAGTCTTAAGTTAATGAGAGCACCTGTTTTGGTGATACCTGTCTAATAGGCATCGATATTAATTAGAAAAGCTTAAAATTAAGTTCATTAAATTTAGCAATGTTGTTGCTTAAGTATATTTAGCAAAACAGGAGTTTTGTTTTACGGGATGTTAGCTGGGAACTGAATTTTTCTCACGACCTCCTGTTGCCTGTGACATAACGACTCCCGAAAGAACGAAGTTTGCGTTATGTTTTGTTTCGCTGGATGCGGCTGTTTCTGTTCTTTCTTATGTATGATTTAATGTGAGCTCAGTGGCGAATGGTAGGGGAGTAAAATGAAATAAAACGAAGTAGACATGCAATAGTCCAGAATCGATTTAGAGCTCCCAGACTGGTGAACTCTAAATAATAATTAGGAATAATTTCCTAGAGTGCAAACAGCCGTGTCAACTATAATATAGGTTAGAGAGTGTAAATAGTGAGGTAGTTGTAATCAGGCAGTGACGCTCATCGATCACTCTTATCAGAGGGATCGTGATGTCTGTATAATAGCATAGTATAACATATGTTGGGATGTTGGATGGACCCAGCACGGAAACTACGTACACATATTATATGAATTTAACATGTGCCCATGATGCTAAACTACGGTGTGTGCAATCCCCTATATTCGATGTTCAACAGTCAAATGTTGAATTTGATCGTCTCTGCACGCACAAATATCGACATGAAATTTTTGAAATGATTCGGAAATAATATATGATGATATTGTGAAAATATATATGCAACTTCCTTCTAAAATTACAATTTTAAAAACAAAATTTATTATGTGCAGCAGAAAAATACATTTTATCCTCTAAACATTTTAACTATTAAATGCAAATCTCCATACTAATTCAGTTTTACAAAAAAAATTTCATTTCATTAATTTATTTTTTCATTTTCTTGGATTCTTCACCAATTTATAAAACATTCAACAAAATTACAGATATTTGTTATTGGTTTTATAGTACTTCTAGAAGTAAATAGAGATAAGGAATGAAACAGAATAAGTTTTACAGTACAGTAAAACTTTTTATACTTTATTTTCATCAAGTAAATGGCGAGAATATCGAATTAATAAAATGAGATTTTATGAGAAGAATAATAACAGAAGTATGTTTATATTTCAATGAGATCTTTCTTTGTGCAGTTTATGAGTATTTGCTTTGTTATACTTGTAGAATGCGATTCTTAAATTCAATTTACTATAAATAATGTTTATCTTGTGAACTTTAATTTTACTTAATTAAATTTAGTACTAAATATTACTTGTTTATTATTTTGTAATTACAGTTTAATTTAATATGTTTGTAAACCTACTTATAATTTTTAAGTATTGTTTGATGTAATATTTGATGTTGATATAAATTAGTTGGAGTTTAAATAAAATAAGATGGGTTGTCATGTTAAATGTGCGGGATAGAAAGCAGCGAGAAGTTCCAGTGATCTATATAATACCAATATAACGGTTATGGGAGATTACAGATTGGATTAGTCGTAATAGACATATGGACTAAACGATATTATCAAGCTAACTTAAAGGGATACACGATCAAATGGCATCTAGCTTAACAGGACAGATTACTACCAATAAATCACATCGACCCTAACCCTAAGGTCGTCAAAATGTAATGAAACTGCCTAATTTATACTCACAAATTCATCATTGTTTATACTGACGTACTATCAATTAATTTTACCGTCTTGTTCAATTAAAAACGAAGGATATTCCCACTCGAATTAGATTAAATGTTCGAAATGAGATCTTCTTTATTGCACTGGTAAAACACGCGATGAGATTTTGTGAGGTGATGATTCTGTTTAAAAAGGATAATGTTTTCATGCAATAATTCACGAGATGAATAAATTTGGATGAGGGCGCGTCAAAAGCTCGCTTCAGCGATGTTTGTTATGTTAGTAGTGATAAATGTAGTAATATATGAGGAACTTGTTTTAATAAAATGGGTAAATGTGTGGTAAGTGTTTCATAACCGACAGTTGCGATGAGTTTTGTATGGTTGCAGTTGGCTAATATTGATTTACATAGCAAAGGGTGAAGGGGGTTATAAACAGTTGGAAGCTTTAGTTGTTTTATTGTTGGAGTTGTGCGGGACCAACGATCGCGCTCTTTTATTCCTACAGCTCGCTCGCGCTTAAATATTGCTTTCATTTTAATGGTTCGTTACAACACACTCGATAAAAACAATAACATTTTTGATATATCGTCATTTTAATCGGTTCCGTTTACGCGAACGCCATAAGTTGCTATCTGATTTTTTCAAAGGAAATATTTACTACTATTATTGTTTTATGATGGAAATAATTCACCCGCTTCACATATAACTGATGCATAATTTTATTTTCCTTGGAATTGGACTACGAAGAATTATAGTTCAAAAACTTTTCCAGCTTTTCCGGTATCAGATAGCATTACATTAGTCTTTTCCGAGTTTGTCATCATTTTCTTTCTTTGACATATTATTCGTCCCTTGAAAAAATTCCCAGAAATAGTAAAGAATCAAAAAATATCTGTATATGAATTTATTGCTAATTCCCTTAGAATTATTTTATAAATTTTAACTATAATAGCAAATGTTACTTTCTCACAATATTTCTACTTTACATTCATCTAAAATTCACTTAAAAAATCCGAAATGAAAGTTAAATAATGTAAAATATTGAGTAAAACCAAATAAAGATTTAATAAACGCATACGTATAAGCGTAAATGAAATTGCAAGGAAAAGACAGTAAAAAATTAATTGCAAAGAAAAAGGACCGTTAAATTATATTTCTTTTCATAAAATTTCATTAAATTTCCGACTCAATATTATTCCTTTGCATTTTTTATTTTATTTCGCACTACTCGATGTGGAATACTATTAAATAGAGTGGATGATTTTCAAGTTATCTCTTGAAACACAAAAAGGAAATATCTTTAATCGTCTTTCCTGTCAGATAACTGTCAGTTTATAAAATATAAGTTTTAAGTGATGGTCAAATTGAGCAATTCCTTCTTTTATGAAAAGGATCTTTCCTCTCCGATAAATGAACAAAAAACAGTTTTGTATGGGTTAAGCTTTAATCAAAGCTGCAATTTTACAACCCTTTTTCTTTAGTAAAAAATTTGTTCGTGTTTCCAAGTTGAAATCCTTTATTTGCATAGAAAATATAATTATGGCATGAATTGGAATAAATTATTCACTGGAAATGTAAAATTTAAATGATGATTAATGAATAGCGAAAACTAACACATTTTTATGAAGTGATGATTTTTAGCTTCAACATTATTCATAAAAATATTTCGCAGCTTTTTATTTAATCATAAAGTTATTATTATAGTATTAAAGGAAAAAAGTACGCCAACCAATCTACTTTATATCTAAAACTGATATTCAAATTAAGTGACTCGGTTAAAAGAAATTCCCAAGAAGCATAAAAGTTTTAATTTAAAATTTTAGAAATTAAAGTGAAAATAAAATTGTTTCTACTTGGTTTGATTAATATTTAAAACGTTTGTAAGATTTTTAACGCTTCATGATTATCAATGGAGAAATTAATCTTGAGATTTGATAAAATTATCCACATTTTTCTATTTTCCGTCATAAAGAAATATAGCAAAATTAACTAATAGATATAGTTTAAATCAAAATTATTGAAATTTTAAAATAATTTTCAATATTTACGAAATTAATATTTTAAGAGAAAACTATTTAATTTCGGAATAATAATTATTTATAATAAAATTTATAATATTAATTGAAAGAAAATTAATAAATTAAGAGTCAGAAAATAAAAGAAAACATTGATATTTGCATAAATATAAATTTAAAGTATTTTCCAATTGTAAACAACTTTAAGATAAAAGTAATGAAATTAAGAAATGAGTGGAATTTTTGGAGAAAAATGAGTGGATAAAATATGAAAAAGGGAAATGGCATTCTTAAAAATAAATGAAGATAGAATTGTATGTTAAAAATGGCAAGTTATTATTTTGATAGCCAGGTGAATTATTAAAAAAATCTCCGCCGGCATAATGCTCATGTTTCAAATAAGTAATTTATTAGAGTTCATTATTAATACGAGCGAACGCGCGTAATGAAAATGAAGAACGTAATTTCCTCATCCGAGGGCTTATTCAGATGCAGATGTACAAGAAATAAACTACACTAAAGGGTTCATTATTTCCTTTTCTTGTATGTTAACAAGCCGTGATACATCTTCAGATCCGAATCGGGTTGTAGATTGATGGTCTCTGCAGAATACTCTTACTTTCACTCATATCCTCTTACTCCACGGATAAAACTGAATTAAGTTTATATAAATTTTCTTTCGGATAGTTGACTCGGAGTATAGAGCATTATACTTGATACAACATTAATCTTCATGAATATTGTAAGCATAGTGGTTGGAAATTAAATATTAGACTACCACTGGAAAGCAGGACGTACACGTTTCTAATTGTATATATACTTAATTAAGATAATTCTATAAATTCGGCCCATTTCACCAAGTTCATTAATTATTTAGTAATGCTACATTAAAAATTGAACCATTCAACCTGAAATTAACAATTAACCGGACGGAAGTTACAAAAAATAAAATTTAATTAACTGGCACTAATTTGCCTTTAAACATACATGCAACAATAAATAATTCAATTAACAAGCTGCAAACGATGAATATTAAAATTCAGACTGTGAAATGAGTTAACATTTTGCAGACAGATGAATTAACTTCCATCATAATAGCACGGACACGTTTTATTTAATGCATTATATTATTTTTTTTTACATTTTGAGCTGAAATGAATGTGGCCATATTTCCTCTCTTGTGCATTAGGGATGATTATGTAAAACACTGCCGTATCTAAACAGGTGCAACAGGTACAGAGGCACAGGGCGAAAAGATGGAGATACAAAGTAACTCTTAATTAATTAAAACTTGCTGAGTTCTACTATCTTTTCTTTCATTTTTACTTTCTGCACACTACTGTATAAACAAAGTTCTATATAGTGATCGTGATAAAAATTAACGCGGTAGGGTCTAAATTATTTATTCGATTTAGCTCAAATTTTGTACGTAGTTTAGAAACTGTAGAAGATCTAACGCCTAAATCAATTTTCATTTAATATAGAAATTTTGTATACCTGATATACAAAAAAAAACAATGCACAAAGAAAATGAAAGAAGGGTGCAGTGCAGTGCACTATTGTGAACATAAAAGGCGGCTACAGTAAAACAAAACAAGGCACTTCTTTTGAGAAAAAAATAGTTGCGAATTGAAGTACATACATATTTTCATTCCTTTGTCAAAATAACTTTTATATCAAAATGTCAAAAGTTAATTATGAAGCACTTTCCTACATCAACCTGAAACTTTCAATGTAATCTTTATTGATGCATACGATTTCACATGAAAAAAATTATGTGGGGATTTCAGTTAGTCCAAGAATGTCATTGTTCCTTAAAATATGTTCAATTTAAAGAAAGTGAGTTTTTACAATTAAAATAAAATTACGGAAGCTTTTATTTAATTCTATTTAAATTGAGTGGAACATTTCGAATTCGTCTATTCGAATGTTAAATTTATTTCATTGTGCATTGCATGTGGGACGAAATTTGTTTTTGCTGAATTAAAAAAAAAGAAGTGATTTTGTGTCGTTATATAATTTATTTAATATGAATCATAACGTGAATGTATAATAAAAAGTAATATATTAGAAGGCGTGTGATTTATGCATTTGTAGGGATGTGCTCGTTTTACTTTCCAATCTTTACCTTTACCTTCAATATTACTGGCATTGCGGATTAGTATTCGGAGAGGATAAAACGCGCGCGTTACTTGCTTCATTTCAGTGAAATATATTTGGCAAGTGAAAGGTCTCGTCTCGATCGTTCATAACATTGACCGCATAATCCGGAACAAGTTTACCTAATCTCTAGTTAGTTGTTTGCTCCTTGTGCTTATATTTTATTATGGGAGGGTCGGAGATGATTTCCTTGGGAAGAAGAGTATTTTGTTAGGCTACACGTTTAACGTGGGTGGTTAAAATAAATGGCCAGTAAAAGTGTTCGCAAAAAGAGAATAGTAGAAAAAATTAGCTTCTGTAGTTAAGCAAGGGTAGTCACCAGAGAATCTGTTGACTTCAGGGGGCGTTTGATACAATCCACTTAGTTCAGATCTCCGTAAATAGTACAACCTCTATTCTGTTTTGTAAGCAATTCTTCGAAAATGTTAGAGCATCTTTAGATTATTACAGTGACTTATCGTTCTCCAACAGCTTCTATAAGTTCATATCACGACGGTCTAGCTTACACAGCTTTAGATCTAATCCATACTTTCTCTACCGTTATATTCAACTTTTCAAAGTTTTCTCATTTCGTTTATGCGTCTACTGTCACTCAATCTCCATATTTTCACCCATAACTTAACTCATGTCGATCACTAACAAACTTTTTAATTTCAACTAGCCATTTCATAGATATTTTCAATAAGTTCGCTGGTTTTATAATCCTTCAAAATTACTTTCACTTACTTTCAGAACTACTCTCCAACTTATAAATCTAATCCTCCCTCAAATTTATAGATGCCATCGTTCGAATATACTTTTTATGGAATGTCACATCACTGCCGTAAAGAGTACTCTTTATAATGAAATTTTGCATTTTATTTTCGCCTTACATTTTATACCTGTTAAAACAAAATAAAAGAAAATACGATTTTACTGTTTTTTTGTTTTGTTATATTAAAATTTGTTTTAGAGTACAAGTTTCGTTATTAATTTTGAGTTATTTTGTTGTGAAATTAGTAAATAACAAATTTGAAGTGTCAAAATTATACACAAAAAATTTTTTGAGTTATATAATCTTGGTTGAATAGAACGTAGCTTAAGAAAAATTTAAAAAACAACAAATCTGCACCAAAGAATATTTCAAGATCACAATCCTCATATTTTTAAAACTTTCTATTGCCCACTTTAAAGAATCATATTGCATAAATAAAATACGCTGCATTTCGTTTCTGTGAAATTAGCATAATAAAGTAATATCGCAGAATAATCTTGACAATAGAGTAGTAGTAATAAATTAAGTTCAAAATACTTCTGAAAGTAAGTAGAATTTTTTGAAAACAATTAACCTCCTAGCGATACCACGTTGCAGCTTTAAAAAGAAGAGTAAATGTAGATATAAAGAGGAACACAAATGAAATTTTCAAAGCCATGAACTTCAATGAGGATAGTGGAATACGAAATCGTGATCGCAACATGTTCAAAGGGGACACAAGGCATCTTCATTTACAATGTTTATGAACTGACAATGTATATTTCGAGTGGTAATGTCGCCTGAAGTTAAATAAATGATAATTTGTCGGCACAATAAAGTAGGTTACCTGGCTGCTCGCGTCGAGTATAATTAGCCCTCTATACATTACATTTCCCCTATTATACTTTACGACGTATTTAGATTAGTGTTAATGGGTATGTACGTCCTACTACTTTCGAGATATGTATGTGCAGCATGAAGAATCTCAACTTGAAGTTGTAAAATAAAAAATAGAGGATTTAGCATTCGACAAGACATGCATACATCTATTTTGTTTAAACAAATACAACTCTATAAAAATGTTGATCACATCCTAAATATTGTAAATCCTGTTATAAAAATGTGTAATGTATCGTATAACATTGTAATCTCAGGGGTAACTTTCTAAGAGCTTTGAGATACATGTTCAATAAAAGGTAGATATATAAATGTTAAAGTCTCAATACGAATATATTCCCCCTTGGTGTATATACGATTTCTATCTCTCTTATAGAAAAAAAGCAGGTCGCACATTATTTTCTTGGCGCTGTTTTAAACCCCTTGTTGGGCACGCTTTTTTCCTCCTTTACAAACGTGCACGAGCTCTCTAGACTACCAAAAGAAAAATATTAGGCCTACGAACCGCATAATGCCGTTTTATAAGGCGGCTCACACCTCGCTAAAATGCCCACTTTCAAATTATAATAACAACAATACACGATAAATATATATAAAGAAAAAATCATCACATAAATCATCCCCGAAAAAAATCCTATTAATCCCCAATATATAAATTTCTCCCTGCAAAAACCACTTTACTCCCTTTTTGTACATTTAACTTGGGAAATATGACAATTTTCACACGTCAATGGATAAAGAATGATAACACAGAAAGGGAAAATAAACATGGAATCGTTCCCTTCCTTACAAACAACTCTTACTTTTATTAAAATCAGAAAGATATATTACTTTTCTGTAAGATAAGTCCTAAAAGTTCCCGGATTTACTTCTTTATCGATTAATCCACTTTATTTAGATAAACAATGGGAAACTAGGTTAAATATGTTTTATAAATTAAATTAAGTAAACTAATTTGTTTAAATAAGGGCTTAAATGAAGTTATATACATTATCACCCACATAAACCTTTCATTAAATAGAAACCCAAATAAATTAAACTTTAGAAAAGCATGAAACAAAAACGATTCCTAACATTATTTAATTTATTTTATTTATTATGTAAGAATTTAACAAATGTACCCTACAGTAAAGGAGTTGGAGGTTGTCCCATTGATCATTTCATTACTGAAGGTGGAGGTGTTTTCTGAAGGATTTATTTTAATTCATTTTGTAAACAACTTAATTTTCTTTAAAAACATTTCAACTGAAATTTTATACAATTTAAATTTTTATATGATGTAATGAACATAATTACTTGAAAGTGCAAAAGTAGGCGCCTTAAAAAAATATAACGTTGGTAAAAATCTTTCGAAATACAAAATTATATAGAAATATCAAAAAATTCTTCAAAACTCAAAGAAAAGAAAAAAATATGATAATTTAAAGATAAATATTAAAAAACATTTTATCGTTATCTAATTTACTGTTTAAAATACTATTATTACCCCACGTGACATTTTAATTACATCCCATAGAAAATAAATAACATAGGTTAATCTATTTCTTTTTAAATAATTAATAAAGAAAAGTTGATCCTTTTTATAATGGTGTTTGGCGAAAATTATTTATGTTTATAAAACAAATAAATTATTTTTGCATTTACTACATTTCCTTTTTTCTTATTATTTCTATAACCAGCAGAAATTTATTTCTCTACCTCTGAAACTAGCTTGAACTTGTTTTACATTTTTATAGAACATGATCCAATATATTTTTTTGCAAATAAATTACCTTTCCTGTTATGTCGACAGGACAGTTAAATTAAATGTAAATTTTTATTATAAGCTTAATATGGACATAAGTAAAAATTAGATTTGCATATATTATCATTATTTCTATTGTGTAATATTAATGTTTCCCTTTCTTTCTTTTTTCAGATGTTGCATATAAACCAAGGCATTCATTTGTTGAAGGTAAGTTAGATAAAACTTTGTACAATAAAAATATCTGCTATGTTTTACGAAGAATCGCAAAATGAATTTTATTGTTTAAAAATACTGAGATGGATGATTTTTAATTTGATAATTCTCTTTATGAATGAAAAGAAATGGACGTAATATTACAATAATTTTCGTTATTTAATGTGAACTGGCGGCGCACATTGCTATTTTTCCCCTACTGTTTTCATCGTTATTATTATACAAGACAGTTATATTTGTTTGCGTACGCGTACATGAACGTAATAAATAGTCTGTCAGAGGTTATTTTTATATTTCCCCCACCTCTAGTACAAGCTATTTTGGAAATATATTTCGCACATTCAAACTGATTTCAGTATTCCCGAGCGCGCGACCATTTTTATCCAAACCAACGGAACTCATATGCAACATTTTCCGTTAGTAATAAAACAACGCGAATGGCAGATGAAAACAGTTAGCATAATTTCGTATTTTTAACATATACTATTAGCTAATTTTTATATTTATTTTATTCTTACTTAACAGGGGTAATTAAAAGATCATGAAAATTAACTAAAAATAAAGCACTAAAGCAATAGATAAGTACAATCTTTATAGCTTGCTCGTATAAATAATAAAATTTTATCCACTTTCCAGCATCATCATTAAAATTTATCCACCACAGATTTTATATGCGCGCCTGTATGGAATTATAAAATTCTATGCTGGAAATAAATTATTATACTAATCGTTTACGCTATAAAAATTTTAGAATTACTACGAGCTATACTTAACAGTTAATTTGGTTGTAAATATTTTATCGAATTAGATTATTACAAACAAAAAAAAATTTACACATTCCTTTTTAAATTTTTAGGATTTTTAAGGTGAATGCGCCGGGCTCAAAATCTCAAATGTAATTACAAGTTAATAATAAAAGTTGATATAAGCCAGGGAAATTAAAAATAAAATAGTAAAAAGATTAATATATTATTTAATTTATAATTAGTTTTAGAAACTATATGCATAAAATTATTTGATAGAATAAATAATTATTTTTGTCATAGAAATAGAAAACAAAAAAAAAATATATAAATATGAATAAAATTACAATATTGTGCTTTCAATGCCTGTCATGTTTAATCCGTCAAATTGATATAAAAATTTTGTTGAGAGTTTTGTGCACTTTTCTCGAAGAGAAAAGAAAAGTTGAAGGAGAAATATTCGTTGCATCAAACGAAACAAGTTTTTTACTTCTGTTCCCAACTCAAGATTGATAAAAATTTTTATTGAAATCCGTGCCGCGATTTTTATTATATTTCAGATTTAATATATTACTTTGAATATTATTTGTGTAAAATGCATAACGTTTCACTTGACCTCATCTAGCCTTTATTTAAAATCAACTCGTAAAGTTTGCGTGCCGAGATATTACTTGAATTAATTAAAATATATTATTTTGTTTTTAGATTACATTCCCTAAAATAACCGAAAGAAATTTAAAGTGTTCTAAACTAAAAAGAGAAAATACATTCTAGATGATCGTTGCACGGAAACTATTAAAACTTTCTAAGAATTATCTTGAAAAATAAAACAATTTAACAATGCTAAAAGGATAGAAACCTTTGTCGCAATTCTTTGTAAAAATAATTTATTTTATTCATTTATGCAAAATCTTTTCAACTACTATAAGTGACATGTCAAATTAAATACAATGTATATAGGTTTGTTTTTATGGAAGAAATTGCTGATAATTCACAGATTTAATTGGCACGTCATGTACATATATGACCAAACACGGCATGTTTTGTCATATTTTATTGTTGGATTATTTTACTCTATACAGTTTAAACAGTTTTCAATCAGATCCAGTTTTAGAATAATTGAATTAAAAGGTGTTGATGTACGGTGTTCCAAATTCGAATCTCGTTGAGATATTTTGAACATAAGAAAATGCGAAAAAAGTAAAAGAATATTTCAAAATAGAAATGAAATTGAAATTGAAAGATTAAATTACAACAAAATCTTCTTCTCCTTTCATGACCAAGCAACAGAAAATGACGCATTGATTTAATTCTAGATTGATAACGGAACTACACTAAGCAAGAACGCTACCACATTAATATGCCCACGATAGCCGATAAAATATCGAATACAGGATAAGATTATTAGAGACAATCGTTGAATTAACAATTCAGTGATGACAATTAAATATAAAAAATGTCATATCTAGTTTTAGAAAGATCTCATGGAGAAGTGATATATTTTTCACATTATTTGTTTTGTTTTCGTGGCGTGGAAAGCGATGGTTGGTTTTAAACATACATTTATGAGATTATTAAGATTAGTAGTTCTGTCGAGTACAAATATCAATAATTTTATCTCGACAGTGTGGAGAGGAAAATATGCACGCGCGAGAGCATATTCATTAATTAGGAGGTTTTAAAAGCGTTTCCTGGCACACAAGCTGACATTGTCGCGAATTCAGAGTCCATTTAACTCGTTTAATAGATCCTACGTTTGCAGGTTTTCCAACCATTACTGGCTAGTCACCGTAAATGCGTATAAAATTGCGACGATGTTTTATTGTAGTTCATTAGAGAATTCATAGACACAATAAAGTCGGCAAACGGCATGTATTGCCAGCACAAAATTTTATACCGCTCTAAATTGATTCTCCCACAATTGTAACAAAATATATCGAAATGTAATTGCGTAGTCGACATAAATTCCGTCGTTATCTTAAATTATTCAAATGAACATATAAAATATACAATTCGTCTATAACATCAATTAAATTAATGTATTGCTAATAAAATTAAGTTATTAAAGAAACAGTGCATGCAAGAAGTTTTAAAAATATGTTTACTTCTAAGTAAAAAATGAAGAAAGATGGATTACTTTGTACTTTGTTCAGTTTCATAAAATTAAATAAAATAATGTATCAAAGTTGTGAATAGTTGTTCTTAGAATATAGTTATTGAACACAAGAATTTTTAATTAAAAATCCCGCGATTATATTAGCAATAGCGCCGGTATGCCCTCAGAGATTGATTTAATAATTCAAGTGCGTTCCGTTGCACAGTTCCATTTACCTGATATGACAAGTAGTTGCTTTATGATCCATCTTTTCTATAAATAGATAGTGTACTGTTAGATCATCTTAGATTATCAAAAGTTAAAGTAATGAACGTAAAAAGAGATTGAAATCTCGCATCAACAAGTAGCCACTCTAAACTGGTTTCTTTATTATTGGAAATTTTAAGAGTGGATTTTTGATGTTTTCAATTAAAAATGGGGGTTTCGGGATTAAAAGAAATTACACCCGGAGGACATAGGAATGCATGAGTCCTGTCAAATATTTAAGTACCTATAAAGTTGTTTTCAATAAATGGCCGTTTTTTATTAGTGGGTTTTGTGGGATTAAATCGAGCCTCAGTTATGGATGTACAGAGATAAAAACTGTTTACATTTCTGTTTTCTTTTGGTTGAATATGAATATCGTTTGACTGGAACGAATTTTTAGTAAATGTAGCATGAAGCTTTTATATTTCATTAGATTTTTAAGTATCCGGCGTATTTTCTGCGGCGCAACGGCGTTGTATAGCTGATGATCCGGTATATTCGAGAGAACGCGCGCGGTATTATAACCCCCTAGAGTACCATGGGCTCACTCGCGATGCTCGCCATTTCTACCCCTTTACTGCTTTGCCTTCTCTTATATTCTAGTACGCGCTATGCGCTTACATTCTATCCCACGTCCTCGTTATCGTTACAACCTCACGATTAGTAGCCTCCACTATATTTCATCATTACCGCCACTAATCAGGTACCCTTTTAACCTTTAAATCGTACCACTGGGTACGGTGTAGGGAGATTTATCGCCACCACCCTCAGATAACGGTTCGATACAACAGTGGTTCACAATGGACATTGCGCGGTCACGTTAAATAAGTAAAGTGCATTCTGCGGGCGCTAGATATCAATAAATAAATTATGAAGTATCGTGATTGGAATAGGCAGCGTGATCATAAATTTTGCTTTTTCGCGCACACGACATAAACAACAATTAAGATGCATATTACAGTTTAGTCCTTTTATATTTGCGGCCTGCAACACAAAAACTAAACAGTATGAAAGTTTAAACTAGCCGTAAGCTATCTCGGTTAGAATTTGAATAACAACGTACAATAGTCGATATTATAAATGTTTGAATTTACTCGAATCTATGGGGTATAGTAAAAACTCCATTACTCTGTACTTCATTTTATAGCGAATTTTTACACTTCGTCTTACATTTACGTGCTCTATATATATTCTTCACTTCTACATGTTTAATGAACATTGTATCGCAAATTGTTTTAAAGATGGAGCTAATTTTTGTATTCTAGTTGTAAAGAGCATAACAGGATTTTCGATTTATTCTTTAAGCAAATTTAAAACATTAATATTTTTCTTCTTTTTTTTTCTTTGAGTTTTAGCTGGAATATTTGGATTATGCTCTCTCAATATTCCAAAATAAAAAATTAGATAGAATTACAAGAATTTGAACTAGTGTAGATGTTACGGTATATTACGAGATTTTATTACCATGAATCTATCATGTGAAGTCCCTTTGTGCAGTTTCATTGCATTTGACTCTTTTTAACTAAGATGAGCTCATGCTATTCACAATGATGATAACAAATTCAATTGAAAGTTCTAATTAGTTAGTTAACTTTATATAACTTTGCATTAAATGTATTTCCTTAGATAAAACAACTTATCTCTACAAATTTAATAATTTATTTTCCTGTAAGGTTTTGTACTGCATAAAAAAATTTCACTTGTACATTTTTCCTTTCATAAGTTTTCAGAAAAATGTCACCTGTAATTCATTTCACTACATACATACCATTTTTTCATTAGAAATATGCTGGAGTGCTTTGTAAGGTAGAAATTCTTGATTTAATTAATTTATTTCAAAAGCACTGTTTTGAAAAAAAAAACATTTCTGTTTGGCTCAAGTTCTCATTTCCTACCAAACAAAAAGAATTTAATATAGAAATTTTAGGTTCATTAGCATGTTTAATGATTTTTTTTTTGTATTCAGAGATTTTGTTAAAAGTGTAAGGTATTATCAATATTTGCTTTATAAAATGGATGGAGAACAAAAATGAAGCTTATTATCTTAAAAAAGTAATTATCCGGGATAAAAGGGAGGTTTGCATTTGTTGCTTACGTAAATTTAAACCAGTGAAGAGAAAAAGGATGTTTAACGTGTCGTCCGAGAGCACGAACTCGTTTAAACCACCCTAAATATAGACCTTACGTCGTAATTAAGCCCGCAAGAAAATTCAAGCGGGGTTTGTGAAAAAAAAAAATAAAGAAAAATCTTTTGCTGATTTTGCACATATCAGTCGATTTTTACTAATTATTATTGTCGCTCACCCTTTTTTCCCCACCTATAATTAAATCTTAATTATAACTCTTGAAAGCTGTATAAAAGACTTTTGTTTTGATATTAAATTTGAGCACTTCAGCTTCCTAGAGAATCTTTTTTTAAATTTGTCCTTTCTAAAATCACATTGTTACTTGAATTAATTATTTTTTGTATCGTTTCATTAACTATACATGCTTTAATCCTTGCAATTCTTGTAATGTTTTCGTGATTGTATGAACTTGAACGTTAACAAAGTTAATTCAAGGCTACTTTACCTTACTAGAAATTACAACGGAATATTCTAATCTTCTCTCGCATAATCATAAATTGCTTTTAAGGGTTACTTTCATCCACCGACTGTTTTTGGGGTTTCACAATAAACAAACAATGTAGGTGAAATAAAATGAACTTCCCTGGGGAAACTTCCTGTTCTTGCTTCTACAAATTACCGCAGTAATAGTTTCACTATTGTTAAATTTTATTTCACTATATATTTGCCCGCATAGTTTGCTAAATATTTAATCCAATTATTTTCAAATAATATACTTGATCGAATTTATCTCTACATCTAAGCTAAAGTTTTTGTTCTTTAAAAATAAGGTAAGATATGAGTTCACAGTTTATTGCAATCTGAAGAAATTAATCAAATGTCAATAATAACATATAGTGATCGCAGATATGAAATAAGGAGGAAATGAAACCTAAGGACAAATACATTCATTTCGATCGGTCAAACGTTTATTTGCCCCACATAAGTTTGTAGGTCCGTTTAATGTGTCATCCGAGAGACCAAACTTCCAATTACTCCACAAACAAAATTAAACTAAAAATATACTAAACATCAAAACTCAAGCAGCTGCTCCTGTAAAACTTTACAAACTGATAATTTATTAAAACCTTCGTAACATTGCAAAAAAAATACTAATGATTTCGCTCATCGCTTTAAAGGTTTTGTGGCAAAAGGGTTAAGTGCTATAAAATTTATTTACTTATTTACTTTTCTTACAACCCTTTTAAAGTGTATACATTGGGAATTCCGTTGTTTATTGAATTTCATCCTTTAACTTTCTTAAAATATACTTCAGTGATAGTGTCAGAGTAAAGTAAAGATCTTTCTTCATTTTTAAATTAAAATTCCTTACTTACACAAAAACCTCTTATTTATGTCAATCTCAATTAATCTATCTTTATTTTATGGAATATGTACGCCCCTATAATAGTACAAATTCGATTTGAATTTATATTTCCCCTTTTTTACAAAACAGGAACTTTTTCCTACAGACCTTTGTTTATTTGTTTTCGTTTGTGATATTTAATCGCATTTAAGGGACTCTAACTTTAGAAATATCTCCACAAAACGATACCTACTGAGAAGGTATTACTTTTTATTGTATTATTTCCTGCTCTTTTTTTGGTTTCAACCTTTTATAATAGTAAGGGTAAGGGTATAAAAAGAAAAGGAAAGGACTATTTAATAGCATGTCTGGGAAAGCCAATTTGTTTAGACCATGTCAATGCGGACAAGAAAAAAATAAAATAAAATAAAAGCAAATAAATTAAATTAAAATCATTTCTTTAAATTAAATAACTAAAATATATGACTCTTAAAATCAGAAAGTGTAAAAGGACTTTTAAGTTATGAAAGATATACATTGTGAAAAGCTTTACTTGCCTAATTGGTTGTAAAACTTGTGTTTTTGCGTTTGTTTAAAACTGTCAGAAATATTTTAAAAATAATAAACGACAAAAGTTTTGATAAATGGTTTACCAACATCTCTGTTCACCTTCATGTTAGTAAGTATATTAAAATATAAAAAATCCAGTGTACGCCTGCATGTGAAAAATGATAGAAATATGTTCTTTCTACATGTTTAACTATCAAGGCTTCCCTTATGCCCAAATCTGAAGATCTCAGTTCCTGTTTTTGATTGATGTGTTGGAAATGCGTTTTCCACCATTGAAATTTACCTGGAGAAAAAAATGCGTGTGTAATATTTTACTTGTATATAAAATATGTCGAGGGAGGTGATTTCCTTAGGGAAACTTGACAAGTTAATTTTATTTACTTTTATTAATATTAAATATAAAAACAAAATATTAAAATCTCTTAAATTATCACTTTCATTTTTTATTTTAAAATAAAAGAATCAAGTAAAGCCCTTTATCGTCTGTTTAAAAAATTTAAAATATCAAAAAAAAAATCATTGTAGAATCTACAATAAATTAAAAAGATTAAAAATTCAACTGTGTAAATTTTACACATTTGAATCCTTTACCTAAATTCCGTGCTAGTGCTTGCTTTTCCAGGCTATAAAACAATCTGAAATACCATAACCCTGGTATACTGGCACTCATTTGTTGACAAAAAGCCATTTTATTTAAATTTTGTAGCATAAATTGAACCTTGAATAATTACCTCCCCCCAGAATTTAAGCTCGCTAATTATACTTTCATACAAATTGAGAATTTTATCGATTTTTAACTCCCTCTTAACTTTTGTATATGTTTAAAAAAATGTAAATATATTTTGTAATCTTCAGATTTAACTACCTAAATTTTTATATGGCTAAACAAAATAATACTGTAAAAATAATCAAACACAGAAGTTATAAAAGTATTTGACAAAATAACATTATCAGTCCGTTGAATAAACCACACAAAGAGCGTTTCCTGTAACCTTGTGTTTGAATCATCAAAGACTCGCTGATAAATTTTCACGCCTGCACTAAATTTCAGAGTGTAATTAACAAATTGCTGAAACCACCCAGAAATATTTATCAATTTCACTAAAAGTGTATAACAAGTATATATACTGTAAATTACAAAACACCAATTTCACACCCTTAACCACAAGCGGTTAATGGTGTGAAATTAGTATCTTAGCTACAGGAAATAAATGTTGCCTTCTCAATTACGAAACACCACGAAAAAAGGCTTGATCAATTTTAATATATTTTTTTTGACCCGTGCCTAACACTTTATTTGCAATCAATCAAATTTGATCAATTGCATTCAATTATGTCCTAAATAGAATTTTTCATTTCAATTATGGCATACTTAATAGCCCTACATCAATCATTCGAATTTGAATTCATTTCAATTTAGTACAAATTACAACAAAATTTTTAACTACCTACAATTTTTGAATTAAATTCATTCAAATATATATTACATACCTGTTATAGATTGGTGATCCGTGAAAATTAAATTTACGAATAAATTTAATTTTCAATTGACAGATGCGAATTAAACAATTTCATTCTATTTAGTAAATTATCATATTTTAAAATAAAATATAAATATAACTGGCATTTCGTTGTTCTGTTTAATTTATACTAAATTTCGAAAGTTATCAGAGAGGATAATGAATAAACTATAGAGAGGTCTGCAGAATACACCAGTCATCTTTAACAACTGCTGAAAGCAACTACTTAATCACCGAAAGAGGTTTGGTTTGGTCTAGTTCCATAGCATCTTCTCCGGTAGCACCACAACCGTTTGAAGATATGTTAACCTCGCTCGAAATCTTCTATCTATCCTCTATAAGAGAGGGTAATCCAGAGATAGGAGTCAGTCAGAGTTCATCTTCTACCTCTAGTAGCACTTAAGATCCTTGGGTCTCTAAAATTCTAAGAATTAACATAAACAAAGAACAATAAAAAATTTCCATATTTCAAATCTTATATCTACCATCAAAAATTAAGCACCTAAGGATATTACGACTTTTACGTGACTTTTCATTTTAGTTTATGCACTCAGATATAATCTTCGAGTTACCATAATTAATTTTAGAAGTGAAAATATAAATTTGATACTGAAAAAGATTACTTTTTAATAAATTTGTTGGAATATATTGTATCTCGATAACCCATTTCTCCGATAATCGTAAATAAATTTGTTTCCGAAATTGACGAGTGCGAAAAACCTTTAATAATATCGCACGAAAATTAAAATAAATATAAAGCATTTTATAGTGTGTTGATTGTTAATTAAAGGGTTGTATAAATATTAATAATATTGATGTGAGTGGAAAATGAACGTGAACGCGCGTTCGTATTAATAATAATAAACACGCAAATCCATTCCAGGCGAATATAAAAAGCTTGTAAGGAAATTGTTATGGCATGTGGTAACAATGAAAAACGTGGATTTAATATAATGTTTCCGAGTGAGGGAGAACGAGGACAGTTCTGATAAGTGCTATTTCTTTCGAATTATTATCTGTAAATGGGTGTGTAAGTATATGTTTTTAGATAACGCGTTGTTGGGGTTGGTTATATAATTACTGTTGATAGCCGTCTGATTTGTGAATTCTCGTTTGATAAGAACTAGATATGCACTTCCTAGCATGGAATGTTTTTAGAGGGTAAAAAGGATAGGTGATTTGATCATGGGAAATGTTAGGCTTGGACTATGAAAGCAAAACTCTCGCGCTGTAAATTTCAATCAATCAACATCTCATTTCATATTATCAATCACCCACTTTGCACTTAAATGGCGAACCGCGGCGGAGTTTTTATTCACTTTTATAAAACGCGTTTGGTAGGGAGCGCGTACGTTAACCCCGTTTCTTTTTCGCGCACTAATCTTGATTGAACTACTTTTTTTTCTGGGGTGTGGTAAAGAGGGCAGGGATGCGATAGGAATTGCACATACGCTGATAAGTGACAATAGTGATTCCGCGAAAACACACGTTTTGCAAAGACAAGTTCTCACTTTAACAGATTAATGTAGAAAGTTTTTGGTTTGCCGGAGTCAAGTTGAAGCCATTAGTTGGTAAAAGCACGCGCGCTCTTTCACTCGCACGTGCACTTTTCCGAAACGAATTGTGACCGCGCGAGAAATTCAGCTGCAAAAACGTTAAACCCACATGAAAATAGAATATACAGAAGGGAAACTTATTTTCTTTGAAGTAATAAAACCATAAATCAACAGTTTTCATTTCAATGAGTTGACATGCGTCGGTTGATGGAAATTGAGGAAAGCACTGCGTCGTTCTGTTTTGAGAGGGTTCTCAGGTTCGGAGAAAGCCACATGTCACCAGCACCGGCGCATGATGATGCTCCCGGGGACATTCTAGGCCATTCATTACCGCAACACGCGGCATGACCACGGCACCGACACCTCTCGCGACACTTCCGGTCAGCACTGGCTATGACGGTCACCCACTGCACCACAGCAAGGAAATCACTTCAGTTCGAACATACCGCATTCAAATGCCTTACATACTCCACCAAAAATTTATTATCTCAGCTCATGAAACCATATTTCCTATTTTATAATAAATTGCGCTTTACTGTCTTGTATAAAATAATATCAGTAATGTAGCAACATTATCCAACATCAGCATGCTTCTACTAAATTTTTTCATTTCCTTTTATTTTAAACTAATAGCTCATAATGTTGCAATTCTATTTTAACAATAAAAGAACAATTTTAAATATTCACGCGAGTGTTTTTTATTTTACAAATACTTTTATTGTTTATGCTTATTTATTTCTAGAAAATTTAGGTGAGCGAATTAATAAAAGATCTTTTAAAAAATACACTATTTAATTTTTTTATATTCGAAGATAAATAACTCATATTGTAAAAAACTGCTTCATTAAAAAAATGGAATATCCTCATGTGGTTCACCCGTAGAGAAGGTATAAAATTTAATAGTGCACGCAGAAATGAATCGATAAATTTATAATACTAAAACATCGCCGTTTTTAAGCTCCTTTCTTAATCAAAATAAATTTCCCCACTAAAATTTAATAGAAAATCGTGTAATCAATTTCACTATCAAAAAATAATCTTGCGCGTTATTTCAAATAACATTACTAATTGAATCAGGCAAATTGGTATTCCCACAGATGAAATAAGCGAAAAGTTCAACCCATCGATAAAACATTATGAATATTCATGATGCACGTTTTATATAATCATTTAATTAACCTATAAAATGATTTTTTGATAAAAACGTTCCAGCCACAAAAGAGCACTTACTGACAAAAGGAATTAATTATTACTGTTTACTTTCGTACCTTTCTACATAAACTTTGTGCTGATGCGAAAGCAAGAGGGACCATTTAACGTGTCATCCGAGAACGCGAACTTATTTACACCCCAAATGTATTCCCTACATCATAATTAAGAGTGCAAAGACGTTACCCTAATTTTCCAAGGAATTACTTGAATAAGATATCTAAAGAACCATATTGCAATTGGTTTGAATCACTTTCATTCCATCGAATATTTTTAAAGACTTTAATTTTATTATTAAATAATAAATGGTAATAATATAAGTATTTATAATCTATGGATTAAAAAAGAAATCAAGAGGAAACAAATAGTGGAGATATATCAAAGGAGTTTGCTTAAGGACATTTGGGAACGAATGCTTGTGCTTTAAAAAGAAAGGGGGTAGGATAAGATGAGATAAACGATAGACCGAGTGGATTGAACAGCGAAATAAAGTGATGAGAACATTTGAAAGTTGGAAAGAACACAATTACCACAGAAAGGGGATAACCCATCTGAAATTTACTTAAACTACAAGTCAGGGTAGAAAAGGGTTTTATAAACAATTTAGAACTATTCAGTTTTGAAAACTTCTGTTAATCCTTATTTTTTTAACAATTATTTTTATTCCTTTGAATACTGCCATTTCACACTATTTTCTCTCAATTACTGTTTTTGCTCATATTTTTATGGATTTCATAAATATTTTCGGCTTTAACGGGCCATACACGATACGATCTATGAAATCGTATGACATGTAGTTTTAAAATTTTCCACATAGATCGCCACGATCTGCAGTACGACCGTCTGATGAACATTCATTTCAGAAGTGCAGTTTATTATAGAATATCAAGTTAAAATGACATCAAGAAAAAAAGGCATACTGCAGAGCGTTACGACCCGGTTGTACTTGTCGAACAGAAACTCCATGCGATATACCTGTCATTCGCACCATAAATCGTATCGCGTATGGACCAAATAAAGCGATTGTTATATTTGAAACATACAAGCAGCGCTACACAACTTCGACAATAACATTATTTGAACCCAATTCATCATAGTTTTTGACTCCATAATTTGTAATCTTGAATAAACATGATATGTTATGAAATCCAATTTATAAAATATTCCATTCGGATCAAATTTAAATGAAATGTCAATATTTAAAATGTCATTAGTTTGTTTATATGAAACTTAAATTGTTTTACATTATTAATAAATTAAATTTGTGTTTTGCTTAAATCTCCCCATATTATAACATCAAAGTATTAAATTTGATATTATTTGTGAATATAATCCACTTCAATCAAAATCACTCAGGACCTTCGAAACTTTATCGATATATTCACACAAGTTTTAATGCGAACCCACATGGCAGCAACAATTTCATCGTGATGAATTTTCAGTTAACGGAGCCAGATTTGCTAGGAATAAAAGAAGTCATTTAAGAGATTAACGTTTGCTCCTAAAAAGTTTGGATATTTTATTAAGAGAGGGTCGAGTTTCAGGTATAACAAATCGTGGAGAGAAATTTATCGATAATGAAACAATGCCCTCGGAAGCTGTACTTGTATTAGTTGTAATAGAAGCGGTAACAACCGTACAGACGACACGCCTTTGCATAAAATGTAAATTGTATTATCGCTATACAATTATAGCATTCTGCAATGGCGCACAAAATAGCTGGGGAGCGCGTACACGATGCCGTAAATTTCATGAAGGAATGATTAATGGTGGATGAGATAGGTAGAGACTTGCGACAGAATGGCTAATAGACTGCCAAAACACTTCGATAGCAACGTCTCGAATCAATTGAGATTAATTTTGTGAAATATGCAACTTACAACTTTAAATGAATTGCCGAATTTCTCTCGAATGCTTAAGAAGGCAGATTAGTTGGCACGAAGTAAGTTTAAGGAGATCGCGTTAACTGTTTTTAAAAAAGAAAACTAACAAATCCGCAAGTTGCGCAATGGAGATATACAGGGCTGTACTTAGGACTAAAATTAAAGGATTTAGATACTACATAATTAGTGTAATTTCATTTTTGTAGCATATTTTTTAAACAATTTATATTATTTATTAACTACAGGTAATAATAATTATCGTTAAAGTAAAATTTCTTTTCATCCTGCTTATCATAACTAATAAAAATAACAAAATAAATAATAAAAAACAATCAAACTCAATTTGATCTTTGTTTTAATTGTAAATGTATGTTAATATTAAACTATAAATATGTTTCAAAATAGATAAGTTGAAGATTTTTGGCAATTTAATATTTTACATTCAACGGAGAAACATCTCAGTCATAAATAAAGAGATTCGACCGTCCGGAATAATAAAAATAATAAAGAACGAGTCCGAACGAATTGTTTTTTGTAATTCCTTGAGTGGAGACAATTTTAAATTCCGTCCAAGTTTTAGTCTCTCTGTTATCAGGTCATGTTCAATTTTAAATTAGTCCTACTTTTAACGGAGTTAACTATTTTGCATGCGCATCAAGTCGCGCATAATTTCCACTATTCCCAGAAGTGTTGAAATAAGAATATTCAAAAAACCTCGCGCGAGTTTCATTACGTAACTAAATTACCTATTTGATCCATTTCAAATTAAATAAATCTGAAGTGAGACGAATAGCAATCAGTTAATTTTAATTATTACAAAGAATATCAAATCTTTACTTTTTTTACAAAAAGGAAATGCAAATTCTTTATGCATGCGGATGAAAATGTAGGTTTTATAAAGAAATATTTTAGAAAAGTTCATTAAAGATGTAAGAAGATTAATAAAAATAATAAATCATTAATTTATTCATGCAACATTTCACAATTTAAACTTCTGCAACTCGATTAATTTTATTTTATTTATCCGAGCTTTTCATACTTAAAAAAAGTCACCTATCATTCCTTGAAATTTGTCATCGTTGTTATGAAATAACCTTATAAGTTTTACTGCAATTTATATATCAACATTTCTCATAGGAATTAAGTGACAACTGTTCAGAGTAATATTTTCTTAAAAATTATGTAACATATTCCGATATATTACGTTTAGTAAATAATTTTCTATTTCTGTATCTTTAAAGTGTTTATATTTTATAAAATGTTGTATACATATAAGAAAAATGTATATATTTCCTTAAATTTGTGGCTTTTTGGAATTACAGAACTTTCTTTATTAAATATTACATGAGGGGAAGTTTTTAATTATTGACAAGAATATCAATTTCCTCATAGTTTACGTAGGGAGGCACGACGAGGAATTTTATTTGCAAATATTTGGGATTGCCTGTTATGTCGCAGGTGGTGGTTGTGTTTAAGATATGCAACGAAACCAAGAGAATCGACTAAAGTTTTTCAACAAATCTGAAAGTCAAGTTGGTCGTACCTATACATACCCATACCATTTTCTGTAACAAATTTGCTGCTGCTGCAGCTTAACTTTTTGTAGTGATACAAGTTGAAGTCTGATTTGAATATACTCCTTAGGCCGATTACTTTCCGAAGCAATGCGCGCTATTCGTTAAAAACTTCCCGGAGACTCGGAAAAAAACCTATCACAGACGAATGTTACAAGTTTAAGGTTCGATAATTTATAGATGTTCTTTGTAACGCATAAGGAATAAGAGGGAACGCTGAAAAAGGGGTTAAGGTGGAGGACTCGATCAGTAGAACTAGTTTAGCTTGGGCGACGAGTCGTGACCGTTTCAGACTTCCAGTAATTCTGATTGGTTAGACTTGTCAGGTACAAGTCTGATTTCTACATTCAATTACCTCACCGCTCACCACTGCAAAAGACACGACTTGCCATTTTTTTTTTCCACGGCCCATAATTCAATTCGAATGTTAAACATGTTTCTGACATGTATTATGCATTGTCGGTTTACTTTTCCTTCTGATCAAAACCAACAAAACGAATTGCTACATTTTCATAATCCATACTTTCTTGACAACCCTTCCATTTAAAAGACAGGAAATAAAACGTCCCTTTCCATTTTTATTACTTTATCATCGGTAAGCGGCTTTTATAAAATCTTTTGTATTTAAAATAATGAAAACGTGTAAGATATAAAGAATTAGAAAATTTTAATAAAAATTCCAAGTAGTGTGTATGTAAAATTATTCAAAAGAGGGAAAAGTTTGCAAGGTAAATTGTAGTTTTTTTTTGCTAAATATGTTTAAGCCAGATAAAAATCCAGGCTAATTTCAATTATGGTAATGTTTGCACAAAATTTAAAAAGATAAAGTTGCATGAATATTCCGGGTGATTTTATGTAACGTTTTCTTTCTCATGTAAATACACTTAAAAGAGATTAAGGCCAAGATTATTCCACCTTTAAATTACACACACACATACAAAGATAAGTTCAGTTTTTATTATCAAAGTTTCATAATCCATCAAAGTAGTAAGGAACAGTGTATAATCTTTATGAACTGTTCTTGTTAGACTTGACACAAAATCGTCTATTGTTGTGTGCGAGGAATGAGCTTCATAATTTGAGTATCTAATGAAATTCTCAAATAACTTTCATTTAATTATATAAAGTTTTAATGTAACAAAAAAATTCTTTCAATTCATATGTCTGACATTAAAAAATCATTGATAATAATCTTTAACTAAATTACATTTATATATGCTAATTATTTTAATTATTTACATTTTTAAAATGTAATATCTTCTGCCGCGTTTCAATACTTCTTGAATCTTTTAGAAGTACTTTGATGAATTTGAACAAATTAATTGCATTTTGACACAGAAAAGCAATAAAATTAATCAATCTCTCTAACACTTCATTCTAATTTAGCTGGAGTGGATGTTAAAATAAAAAATTGAATTAAATTATTCTTTCCTTGTGATGCGTTGTGTATTTTTTATAATTTATAAGAATGGTTACATAAATGCATGTTTTAATCAGATTCTGTCCTAATATTTTATTAGTGCCAGCTAAAAAAAGCACTTAATCAATTTTCATTGAATTACGTTAGAAAATCCGCCATTCATTTTAATAAAGAAAGTTGTGGCACGTACCTTAACATTTAATATTCTAGATGGTGAAAGGATATTCAAAAAGTCGATCGGGTAATTTTTCAATACTGTAACAAATTTATAATTTTTTGCAATATTTTAAGGCGACGCTCCGGTATAGTAGCTGCAAAAAGTTGGAAAAATTAATAGACCGCGACTAACTGAAATGACTTGATTTATACCAAATACATGCTAAGAAAGTGTAATTTACTTGGCTAATTTAACATTAAATGTCAAAGACAGACGGCGTTTCGTCTGCGGCCAAAGTTTGCGGCAATATTTTATTCGGGCGACAACCAATAGGGAAACTAGGTTATTCGAGTATTAAGTGCTAGGTGCAATTTTCATCAAATGTACAACATATACATTAAATAAGCCGCAGTGGGGTTTCCAGAAATTTTGTGGCTTTTGCACAGACTTTAACTACCCCACTATGCACATACACACTAAGCTTAATTCCTAATTCCAGCTAGTCACAAATTATAAAGGCTTTTTCATTTTAGTTGCAATACAAAAAAATAATGCGAAAGTATTAACGTACTTTACTTCGTATCATGTAGGATATTATCTCAACGTTTAGTTATAATTAAAATATAAAAACAACTAAAACAAAGCTAAATAAATCCCTTACTATTGTATTGCAGTAGCAGTAATATATTTTAATTCAATCTTCAAATTCTTTCAAAAGTATTAAAACCAACACAATGGGCTTACATAAATATAAAATTATTCCAGAAATTTATTATATTACAAATTTATATCAATTATGGAGTAATTATAATTATAACAATTGATCATATTTTATATAGTATGGAAAGAACTTAACTCTTGTTATTTTTCAAATGTTATTAAACTTTTTTTTTTAGTTTTATTGAATAATGTTCGATTAGACTAGAATTACATTATTTTGTAAATAATTGGTAAATCTTTTGAAATTTTATAGTTATTCGAATTTTCATTGAATTGTAGCTTTAAAATGATATTACCATTTAAAAATGTATAACGATATTAATTGATTAACATCTTTAACTTGTGAGAAGTGAATATGTACATGCGAGCATTAGAAATGTAAAATATTCGCTTTTAGAATCGTGGATGTTAATTTGAAAGTTGAAGTAGTGCGGAAATCAGCTCGAAAGAAAGGAAATAGCATCAGGGGTAATTGAATTGGTAAAAATACGATAATCTTGGAATGGAAGCAGGGTTTCGTTGTGTAGAAAGAGGGAATCCGGTAAAGTTCGTATACGCAACTTCCATTCCATGTGAGGGGCTTAGAGAATATGTGAATACAGGTTAAGAGTGAAGTATAAAGTTTGGCTAGGATACGAATGGATTTCCAGCAACACGAAACGAAAAGTCTTTTCTTAACTGCAGGAATTATTTCAGCCATTACCGGATGAAATTTTAATTAGTATTTTGTGTTTATAAAATATTATTATCTGAGTAAACCGGAGCGAATGCGGTGTACATTCATCATCAACATAAATTTTCACAGTGCGGAATTCCCGTGGCACACTACTCATATGCCGTATTTATTGTCATGCATAACACTAAAACACGCTCTTTTTCATCAGCAAAATAAATTCCTACTTCTCAACTTTTATGTACTCAGAATTACTAATTGCAAGCAAGCCCTTTTTTCTTTAAGAGAAAACCTCAACCCTTAATGCGGAGCGCTATAAACAAGATAATGCTTTTAAATCTACTTAATAATTGAAATATTAAACCTGGTTTAATCACCTGGCGGCTTTATTCGTTCGAGCTTGCGTTAAACGAATGATAAAAAACACCAGAAAGATGGGATGAGATAGGGTGATGCTTTGAAAGCTCGACTTGAGGACGTAATTTAGTGTGTCATCTGTAGTAACGGCACTGTTTTTCTGATAAGACGTGCACTGGCTCATTAATTACTTCGGGTGGGATCTGCCAGAAGCAGGCTAAGCTGTCGGAATCGATTGAAAAATGTTAACCAACATTACGAACGCCCTTTCTATAATATTAGTAATTGGAACAACACTCGGTGCTAACTATTTCATTATAACCCACACCAGGACATGTAACTACACTTGAACTATCAAGGAACGGTCTAGTAGCAATCAGTATGCAAATTGATGTGAAAACAGTAGTCCTAAGATTCATCAACAAGCAAATAACTTAATCTTGCAATTGACCATTCTACTGTGCAGGCGAATCTTAGTAAGACCAGTTTTAACCTAATTTATTCTTACGAATTCAAATTTTTACGTTTATATATAATTGGACAGAAATGACATCAGTTTAATTCTTTTAATTGGGAATTAACTAAATAATTAACATTACAATAACACTCGAATGGCTTAAATATCAACCCATGAACGAAATATTTATCGCATTAGAAGTCTATTGAAGTACCCGGATCCATTTTGAATCCCATATGTAACTTTGATTTGAATTACATTGTATTTATGAATAGTGTTATGAAGCAATAAACATACTTGGCAAAGTTTGGGATTTTGTTGGTATTTGTAATAATTTGCATACAAAACTTAGACACGTTTCTTTAAATATGTACCCGGCGCATCCGCCATTTTATATAATTACTAAGAAAAAATTTAAGTTAATACATTTATTGAGACTAACAAATTTCTCTCACGAGTGTTGATCTGTTGTCAATTAAAAATAGAATAACTTTTAAAAAATTTTAGAAAATATAAATTCAAAATAAATTAATAATTTTTAATTATAAACTTATTTCTTTTCATAATATATCATGAAATATATTGTAATCCTGTTAATTGGATTAATTTGGTAAGATTTTAGTTTCAAAGATAGTTTGATAAAACTATCTATAAGTCGAATGTCTAGTTATATAAGTTTTGTACCCATCAAGACTTTCTGAACATTAACGGTTTGCTTAGGTGTTATAAGAAGCGACTAGAATTTACTCGGTAGTATTGAACGATGAATTGGATTATACACCATGCAATTCGCACACAATTTCCGCACTTCCTTCCTTAGTGATCCTCGAATCGGGGTGAGAAATGGCTTTCGACGAACGTGCGACGAGTTGCAATTTTAGGAACTACTTGTACCTTTGCGTTTTTTAAAGTAACCACGTTATCCCTCGAACAACCCCAACACATCTATCATTCTGTCCAGTCCTATACATCATATTACATCTACACCTCCGATACAACGCACATTTCAACCCTGCGCATGCAATATTATAATTAATTTGGAAAACACAAGTATTACTACCATAATCCTTTGTTGCTAAACTACCCTAATAATAACAACTCGCGTCTTGTGTGCATTTTTTTTTCTTCTGTTACTCCCTATTACTTATCTCGTCGACCGCATATTCACCCCAAGGCACCATCATGTTTATTTCCCCTTCAAACATTCAATTCATTTATTTCCTACACACAAATACATTCAATAATTTCAATCCGCTATTCTCAATAGGCTCATTTCCTACTTGCATCCGCAACAAAATTCGATGAATTCCACTTTTGGTATCAACACAAAATGTAAATTGCTTTCCACTCACCTCCCATCCTATTTAAATCCTACATTTATATTTAGTCGCCTTTTTATATATGTATATATATATATATATATATATATATA